>JAEIFJ010002404.1:0-22897 GCA_018903435.1 Leucophenga varia | reverse complement strand
ATTCTATAACTCTCATTATGTTCTTGCAATTTTAAAGAGACTTCAATCAAAGAAAAGAAGACTTTAGAGTGGCGAGGGAACTGACAATTTGATTATATTAAGGCTATAAAGATGCTTAAATTGTATAGAACTGAAATCTGAATTATTCTTGAATATATATACAAAGAGTTTATAGAATTCTCACAGCCTAAAGACCACAATTACTCTACCTTCAACTTAGTGTCATGGTATTACGAGACAAATTAAAAAATAAATACTACGTATTCTATGTATTATGTTTCCTATACGATCAATCAATCAAAGCTTTTAATGCTATTTGAGTTGAGCTGACAATTATAGCTATAAAGCAGCTAGATTGTATAGCACTATGACAGTGATGCCTTGCAAAGAATCAGAGTCAAACCTAGCTTTATAACACTGCAATCTGTATAGCATCTGCACTATAACTTTATCATCGCATACGCCTGCCTGCAACATCATCGGCAGGGGGCACAAAACACCAATATATGATAACAACAACAAAGCAATTGCAGCAACGACAACAACAACTGCAGCAGCAGCAGTCGGCAGCAACTACTGCAGGAGCTGTGACAATGCCGTTGATAATAACAACAGCAACAACAACAACCATGGCCAACAAATTGCTGTGCATTGTGTGTGCGTGTGCAGTGTATGTGTGCGTGTTGCTTGTGTGTATTTGCTGTGCAATTTAACGTGGCGTCTTCAATTTCAGCATTCTTTTGGCAGTCTGCATATTTGCCGCAACTGTTGTTGCACAGCGCAACTGGATGTTGTTGTTGTTGCTGGTGCTATTGCTGTTGCTGGCGCTGTTGCATGCACAGCGTTGTCATCGATCGGCGGCGCACAGGCTGAGCCAATGTGTCGTATGCGTAATCTGACCGCACAATGAATTGTTTTCTTCTTCTTCTTTTTATTTTTGCACTGCCAAAAATGTTCGGGAAGTTGTTATCAAGCAGTGAAGTTGTTGTTGCTGCTGTTGTTGCTCTTGCTATTTCAGCTGTCGTTGCTGCCGCTGCTGGTTGATGTTGTTGTTGCAGTTCATTGCAATATGAGCAACGCGCATTGAGTAAATTCATTTAGGCCGTGCGACAGTCTTTCTTCATCTCTTTCTCGCTCTTTATGCCTGCCCCACTCAGCCTCTCTCTTTGAACTTAGTTGCGCTACACATATTGCTGTCTGCTCTCTGTATCCCTCTCTCAGTCATCCTCTCTCTCGTCCTCGTGTGTGCAGTTTTGTCTTTTCCTTGTCTCGTTTGTCAGACATTTGACAGTTTGTTTGTTATTTTTGCACGTTGACTGTTTGTTGCTGCCTGCCTGCCTCTCTCTGTCTTCCTCTTGCATTCTCTATCTCTTTCCTTTCCTCCCTCTCTTTTGCTCCTTCCTTCTCCCTTCCCCTCTCTCCCCCTTTCCCATATCGTGTGTCTTTGTGGCATATTTTCCATACCCCTTTTGCAACCGTTAGCAAGAGTTGCCTAACAGCCGCCCACTTCATCACCAGGCAACCCCTTACCTCATTCACCCCCTCCACCTCCCCTCCCTTGTCATGTTTTAGATTTCAATTTTTATGGCAAGTCAAATTTTTGTGATGCTCGTTTCGTTTCGTTTCGTCTCGTTTTGTTTTGCTTTGTTTTGCTTGCTTTGTTGCCATTTTGGCAGCAACAGCAACAACAACAGCAACAACAACATTTTCGAGGAAGTTAAAATTTGCATAGAAAAATGGAAATTAACAAGACCATTTGACTAGCTGTCTGCCGAACTCCTGCCCCCCTCCCCCACTCTTAGGGGAGCGGGGGCCGACTCATCCTGTTTGTGCATTTGTCGTGTGTCTAAATTTAGGCCTGGCCAACATGTTTGACCAACTGAACTGACTCGACTGAATGACTGACTGCCACAGTTGGTGGAAGTTGCATATAGACATGCACATCCCCCACACTCCTCCCTCCACCGACTCTGCCTGTGATGTAATCCACGTAATGCATGCGACAAAACTTGCGACTCGCATTTCAATTTCCAAGCTACAAACTACAAAAGCAAAAAGAGATCAAAGATCGCAAACGATTGCATCGCATTGCATGTGGCATGCATAATCGAATAATCGCAACAGCAGCAACAACAACAATAGCAACAACAGCAGCAATGAAAACATATCGAATAATTAATAATTAATGTTTCATATTTTTCCCAGCAGCATCGCAAAAGTTTCACTCGAGACCATCAAGAAAATGTTTACATAAATTGCCACAGCTCGAGGTCTGCCTCCCACTCGCTCTGCCCCACTGGCACTCTCTCTCCCTCCCTCTCTCTCTTCTCTTTCTTCTCTGCCTTCTCTCTCTCTCTCCTGCTCGCACATGACCTCGAAGACAAACCTCACGTACAAGGATTTTTAGCCGCACAGGCCGCACTTGCGCACTTACATAAAGTACATTTTCTATCCCCCCCTCTTCCTCCCTCTACCCCTTTCCCTCCCACTACCCCTTTCCCTGCCCCTCTTCCTAGCACTTGTATATCTTTTGTGTGTATCTCTCGTGCTGTATCTGCTTTTTCATATCTTTTAAAGTAAAAAGTGAAAATTGATGCATGCTCAGGCATAAAGGAAGCAGCATCAGCTTTACCCTTGCAACCCCTCCCCCTTCACCCTCTACCCCCGCTTAGTCGCATCAATTTCCTTATGGATTTTCATATTTTTTTATAAGCAAGTCACGGAAATTCGTTTAAAGACTTAATGAAAATGAGGCAGGCGCCAAAAGACGTGCACATCCACTAAAAGCAACATGGGAGGGGGCGTGGGAGCAGGCGTAGGGTGCTTTGGCGTGACAACAATCGAGAGAAAGAGACAACAATCAACGGAGAAAGAAAGATCAAGTGAGATTCAAAGATCCGAAGCTTACAAATGTTAATTGAGTTTCTGGGAAACTAGTCGAGGCGTATTAAAAACTTATTCACTTTGTTAATGGCAAATACAAACGGCAATCCACAAGAAAAATGATGTCATAATAAACTGGCAAATACTACGAGCGGAGTACGGACGGACGGACAAGGCAACTCTCAAAGCGACGCGCCAAAAAGTCAAATTAGTCCACGTTAAACAGAAAAGCGAGCAAAGCAAAGCAAATGCGCCAAATTGAAACACAAACTAAGAGTGAAGTGGACGAGGAACGGCAATAGAAGTAGCAGAAGAGGGACAGAAGAGGGGCGGTAGAGGAGCAGCAGAGGAGGGGCAACGGCAGAAGGTGAAGGAGTTTTGGAAGCTGAAAGTGGGAGCCAAAGCGAGAGCGAGCTCGACGGCACGACGAATGTCTAAACAGGCTTGGCAGCCAAATGAGCAGAGGCTGTGGAGGAGCAGCTGAGTGTGAAGAGGGAGACGGAAGGAGGGGGAGGGGTGTCTGGAGAAGGAGGCAGCACAACTCCGGCAGTCAGACAGGCAGGCAAACTGGCAAAAAACGGACAGCAAATACAATAATTAGATCACAAACAGACAGCAACAGACTCAGAGTGCTGCAACGTGACTGACAAGGGGGAGGCAGACCAAGAGAGAGAGAGAGAGAGAGAAGGAAACACCGAGAGTGAGAGAGAGAGGGGAGCGTTGCAGTTCCTCCGTAGTGGGTAATGAAGTGGAAGGGGAGCAGAAGCACTCAGCGCATTAGATTCTCCCAGCAGGGCGAAGCAACTAACTAAGTTGTTAATATTATGAACTGTTGCACTCTGCTTGGCATTTGTATACCCTGTAAATTAGAGGGGTAAAGGTATATGCGTAATATGTTATTATATATTCACATTATGATATAATCTATAATAAAGCTTTAATTTCCTAAACAAATTTGGTGGATTTTAACACACATGACTCAATTTTTTAAATTAGCGGGCACATAATAAATCATTATGAGCTGAAGATCGGTAGATCTGAAGATATTCAGTATATGATTGGATGAGGCAATACTTGCTAAGAGGTTGTTGACCAGAAATTTATTTACTTTGAAATTTTCAACAACTCTTAATGCAAAGTTTTTATGATAATAACAATATTAAACATTTTATAATAATTATATCATATATATATTATACCAAATAGTAAAATTATTATTTAATAAATATTATAATTTATAACATGATGCGCTGAAGTTCATCAGATTTTCAATTGAATGTCGAAAACTTTGTTTGCTTAGAAGTTCTTAAGCGGAAAGCAATTTGTATACTTTTATTATTATATTATCTGCAATTATCGTTTGTTGATAAATGTACCAGGTGGAAATCTTATCTTTGGAAATTAAAATGAGAAGTATCAAGCAGCAGAGTGGCGCAGTGGAAGCGTGCTGGGCCCATAACCCAGAGGTCCGAGGATCGAAACCTTGCTCTGCTAATGTGAATTGGGAATTGAATTGGAGAGCCCTTTTTTATTTTTTTTATAATAATTAATATTATTGTATACTTTATTTTAAAAACATTGTTATATTATATTTTTATAATATTTATTAAATTTTACTATATTTCTTATTTAAAACAATTATATATTCTTACAATTACAATTATTATTCTTATAGAAACTGGAAGAAGCTCTTAGATTGACTGACAAAATGTTCTCTCATATCTCTCATTTTCTATCTCCACAGATTACCTTATTTATATATGTTTTTATAATTTAATAGACCTTATTTAGAAATATATTTCCTTTTTGATTGATTATTATATTTGTCAAACTGTAAAGCTAGCAATAAACTATTGAAAATCCCAGTTTAATTGAGAATATGTAGATTCTCTATCCAAATCGAACACCCAGTTCTACCACCAAAGATAACAGGGTATTCCCGTTGATGCCCTGACAAACCCAAAGTGTCAGTTCCCATAGAGTTCTGTGGCAACTTGAACTGTTGTCGGAGACAAGCAGAGCTGCTTGTTGTGTTTGTCTCAAAGACATGCAAAGCGCTTGCCAAGTTGCATGTGCAGCAGCTTCCTACAACAACCAATAACAACAACATAAAGAGCAACAACAACAGCTACAGCAAGTACAACAACAACAGGCACACACTCGTGTGTGAAAAACTAAACTCAATTACTCAACAAACATAGTAACCTACTTCATAAAGGCAACAACAACTGCAACAACAACAACTGCAAAACACTGTTAACAACTACAACAAACAACAAGAAAAGCAACAAATTCATTTTCGCTTTTTATTGCTTTTTTCTGCTCAACACGAAGAGTTGAAAGAGTCCTTCAAGCGTGACAATCACATGGAACAGTTGTTGTTGCCAGTTTGTGTTGTTGTTGTTGCTGTTGTTGCTAGTTGTTAAAGCTGCCTGTTGTTGTTGCAGTTGCTGCTGCTGATTTATAGTTTTCATTTTGCACACAGCTTGTGCAGCTTGTTGGATGTTGTAAAAGGAAATGTCAATTCTGTTGCCCGTTTGCCAAAAAAGCAACAACAACAACAACGATACACAATGCAACACGAAACATTTGCGGCATCGGCGGCCTCTATGTGTGTAAGCAGTGCCAGGGCGGGCAGGCGGAAGGGGGGCGGGGCTGCTGATGTTGTTAACTTGAGCGCCCGCTAATGTAAAGTCATATAACAAATTTTGCAACTGCATTTTACAACTGCTAGAAGGAAGGGAAGAGGGGAGGTGAAAGGGGGAGGATAAGAAGAAAATACATGGAGGGGAATACGGGCACTGGCAGAATTGGAATGACTACAGTGAATCAGTTCCAATGCGGAAAAAAGAATCAAAGCTTCTGCTGCTGCATCCTCCTTCTCTTGCAGCTCCTGCTCCCCCTGTGTTTCCTCATCCTCCTCTTCTACCTCTACCTTCCTCTACTTCAGCCTCTGCTTTCGCCTTCTCCCTCTTCTACTTTTCCTGCTCCTGCTCTACCTCCTCCTCCTGCGCAATCTCCTTCTCCTGCATCACCTCCTTCATCTTCCTACTTCTGCTGCTTCACCTCTTCCTTCTCCTACCCCTCCTGCGCTGTGCAGGCTTTCTCCCTGCTCAGCACTGGCGCTGGGCCCAAAACCGGCTGACAACGGCGACTCCTTCGCGTGCTGGCCAACACTTTGCTGCAAAAATATGTGCCCAAGCGAGTTTTTTTTTTGTCGGTCTTGGGCCTAAATGACCGCCTTGCCAGAATTTGTTAGTTCGACAGAGAGAAAGAGAGACAGAGAAGCCCAAAACCAAACACAAAGCAAAGCGAAGCGCCCAGCAAGAATGGGAATAAGATCTGGCAATGGGAATGGGCAATGGAAATGGCAGGGGAATGAGGGAGGAGGCGAGGGAAGGGGCGGCAAGCTGATGGAACCTGGGCAACCTGGAAGTGGCATTCAAGCTGAAGCTGAGGCAAACACTGAAACGGAGACTGGATCGTGAGTCAGCAGCAAAGAGGTCAAAAGCGCAAAAACCAAGTCAATGTTGATTTATTGCTGGCTTATTAGAATGGGCGAAGAAGAAAGAGACACACAGAGAGAGTAAAGAGAGAGAGGGATGGAGAAAAGAGTAGAGGGAGCAGAGAGAGAAGAGGTAGGGAGGGGGAAGCAAGAGCTATATGTTATGCGCAGTTCTGAGAAGCTAAAGGTACGCAGACATATTCACAATAGGCCTTTTGCGGTAAAGCACAAGCTTGGGTATTTCTAATGCTACACTGAGAGAAATGGGTAGGAACTAAATAAGAAAGGTTAAAATATAAAATAAAAAAAAAAATGAGCCAATATATTATTGTATAAGCCAGAGGCCGTACCAATTATAAGATTTAACTCGAACATAAAAATTATTTTTAACGTTTATTTTATTTTATTTGTATTTTATTTTGGGTTTTTTAAGATTTTGATGTTTTTCAAAAATTTGTTAGTTGATCCTTTCGTCGTTAAATTTATATAACCCATTTAACATACGTGATGCCTTTCTTTATCTTTATTTAATTGTATAATATCAATTGCATTTGAATTGTTGTTATTATCCATATTAAATCCTAAGTATAAAAAGCATTTTATAGTTTATTCATAACTCTTTCAGTTGGGAAAATCATTTAATTTGTTATATTCCTCCTAATACATTTCTGTGTTCTTATATAAAATATAAGAAGTTCTCATTAAAATGATCACCTGAACATAAATTTCTTGTTTATCAGATTAAAATGCAAAGTTTAACCCTGAACAAATCATCAATTTTTGTTCCTTAATTTCTGCTTTATCATATCATAATATAAAATTTCCTCCTTTACCAAGTTTTTTATCAATTTTAATTTATTTTTATATGCAGTTCACATTTTTAATTTCTTTAGTTAGCAAGCTAAACTTCTCTCTCTTTTCTCCACTCTTCTCATTAACATTCTGACTTTCATCCTCCATCGGCAATTAAAATTGGCTTAGCCATAATTCAAGTGCATTAACAGTACGTTATGGCCAAGTTTGGTTTGTCTGCTTGTCTGGCCTTCTGCCTGCATTTCTTGGAACTCCTTTGATCGGCCACAACAGCAAGAATTCATATGTCTCTCTCTCTGCATATATAGATATACATAGCCAGATATATGTATTTATAGTATTTGTATTGGCCATGGCAATCTAATATAAAGCACAATAAAAACTTGAATATTGCTATTTGCAACACGTCAACAACAACGCGACTAACTGCAATAACAACAACAACAACAGTAACAACAACAATCACGCCAAGGCAATGAACGAAACGTGCCAAACGGCTGACGATCGCTGATAAGCCGCTCCCCGAAGCCCAAGCCGGAGCTAAGGAGCTCGAGCTGGAACTGGAGACGGAGTTGTAGTTGGAGCTGGACATGGAGACGAAGCTGCAACTGGAGAAAAGTTTTCTTTATATTGGCTATATATATATTTTGTCAGGACGAGCGGCGATAAATGTTGAGTCCGGCGCGAGCCGCGTGTTTTGGCCATTTTTATGGCTATTTCTCTATCTCCATCTCGCTCTGTCATTAGCAATTAATAGTCGTCGCGAGAAATTTGCATGACCAAAAGGAAAGTGACAAAAACAAACGGCAACAACAACAACAGTAACAGCAACTGTTGCTGCTGTGCTGCTGCTGCTGCAGTTGGTAGTCAAAATGGCCAAAAAAGATTGCAGGCGTCAAACGACGCGATAATTTGCGTTCGAACAGCTTCGACTGCGGCAGCTAAACACGAAATGCTAATTGTTATGTATATAGGGTAATACAGAGGGGGAGAGAGTGAGGTAAGGGGGGCTCTACATTGGCGCCTTGTGGAAAGTGAGAGTGACACCTGTTGCGAGGTTGCCACTGCTGCAACCGCTGCGTGCGTGAATTGTGCACTTGGCCAACACAACCAATCAAATGTGGCAACAACTCTGCGCCGCATCGCCAACGGCCATGATCGATAAGCCAAAGATCAGAGATGAGAGAGCGAGCGAGAGAGTGAGGGGCAGAGCAGACGAAACGCATTAAGTTTCATATGGAACGATCATTATTTTAAATTATGCGCACGAGCGTGCAGCCAAGCCAAGAGGCAAGAAGAGGGTGCAAGAGGGGAGGAGGGCACAAGTCAAAAGGCGGTTCATTTGCATGAGGCATGATTGAAGCGAGTTCAGCAAACACTTTCAATTGCAGTTGATGGTTCAGTGGATGAGCAAACGGCGCTGCCAGCACGCTGTTGGTTTCATTAGGGGCAGGTGTTGTTGTTGTTGTTGTTGCTGCTGTTGTTGTTGGCAGCGGAATAAGCCAAGTTAGCCATAAATAAAGCTATAAAGGAAAGGCCAACGAAAACAAAGTTTAACTCTAACAGAGACATTTGGCTGGCAATGCACACACTCCCCCACAACACACACACACCGCACACACACACACAGTTGCAGCTCGAGCAGCTTCATTAGAAAACATTTTCACAGATGACACATTACTGTCACTGCGGCGTTATGAGCTAAATTTATTGACGTCGCCCTGTGGTGGCGTACAGAATATTTTCGTGTTGCCACATGCCGCATGCTCATTTAGCTTGCCACCTTCTGCGGCCCCCAACTCTCACTGCTGCCCCAATCCTGCCCCTCTGAAGAATGTCACATGCATCTTGTTGCGGGCATTTGAGCGTTTGATTTGTGTGTTGGGCTGCAGCAACAACAGGAGAAGCAGAAGAAAAAGATGCTGAAGAAGGTGTAGAAGAAGAAGTAAAAAAAGTAGACATATATAGACAGTGAACAGCCTGTGCATGACGAGGCATAAATACCCTTGACAGTGTCAAAGAGAAGAATTCAATATTCCTGTGTAAATGAAGAAAGCGTTTGCATTAGAGAAGAATGCGCGCTTTTTGTAGAGACAGAGAAGGAGAAGAAAGACAAAAAAGAAAACAATTATTGAAAAGTTAGAAAACTTTTTTCTTTATCGCATATTTCTATTTCTGTTCAGTTCTCAAAATAAAGTCAAAAGAATTTTACTTAATTTTCTAGAAATCATTGAAAAACCATAAAAGATTTAAAGATAAGTGTATGAATGAATACTAACACTATATATACTACAATATAAATGAATAAATACATTATAATAATATCTTTAAAACTGCAGTAACCCATATATAATAGTAATAAATTATGAATATGTTATAATTAATCTGCGCAATAAATTCAAAAGCACTCAAGCAGAACTATGCATCTTTCCCACCCCCCCACAACTTAAGATATTTTTACAGCCATGCCAACACCTTGTATAAATATAATTCACCCCGCAACATTTTGTGGCAAGATGTGAAGACTTTATCCCCCAAAGTGGGAGGCAAAGATCATCATTTCGTAACAGCGCTGACAACTTGGCTAACGGCAAAACAAACTGCAGCAGGCCAGGGAAAATTTATATGAATTAATGTGAAGAATTTCCCCCACCTCGTGAGGAATGTACATTCGTGACATAGATTAACGCCAACAAGGGGTATATGTCTGCCCCTGGGTTAGTGGTGCAGCATGTTGCAGCAGGCGTCGGGGCAGCGATGCGTGCGCTGATGCAACTGCGCCCGCGCAAGCATCGATTTTAATTATAATAATTATTGCTAATTATTCAACAACTTTTTGTTATCAAGACGCGTGCAACTAATTGTGGCTTCTTCTTTCGCTTTCTTTGCAGAGAAAGAAGCAGAGAAAGAAGAGGAAGAAAGGGGAGAAGAAGAAGACTTTCGTTACTTTTGCGCAGCGATGCGTTTGCCTTGTGCTGCTGTAATCGCTTCATTTTATATAATTACATGTTTAATTACAAGTAATTAAAATGTGACGCTTTAAATTTCGTTTCAGTTTATTTTTAGTTCGGTTTTTACTTTTCTCTTTGTTTTATGCATTTATTTATGATTTCTGTTTTTGTTTGCTGCTTCTGCTTTTATTTTTGGTTTTTCTACAGTTCATTTTTTGTGTTTATGTGGAAATTGATGTTGATTTTGAAATTAATGTGGGGCAAGCGCATCACCTCGCCCTCTAATGAGGTCAAGTGCTGACAGGAGTCGTCGCCTCGACGCTTCCACGTGTTTGTTGCATAATCTTTGTGGCAACTTCGTCATAATTTGTTGTCCACTTGGCGCCTCGAGCAACTGCAACTGTCCACTTGAACTGCATAAGTTTTTTTTTTTTTTCTTTCTTGCCCCCAACTTGATCAAGTGCAGCTGCAACGAAGGTTGCAGACGTGAAGCCAGGTAAAGCTCCACTTCCATAAGTACGAGTAATTAATGTGCACACTGCCCATGCCCCGTAGGGCATTGCAGCTGTTACACTCGCTTTGTCCCGGGGAAGTACTTTAACAGTTTGCCCATTATGCATCGATTTATAACAACAAAAATAGGAGTGTATAAAATTGTCGTTTCGATTCGTTTATTTTTTGTTTGCTTTTCACAACTGCGACTGAGCTGAGAGAGTTGAAATTGTTGTCTTCAATTGCGGCCATTGCATAATTAAGACAGCACTTGCAGTCACAGTCCACCAGAGTGTCTCCCAGCCCTGTCCAGTTGCCCATTTGACTGACTGACTAACTGACTAACTGACTGACAGGCCATCAACTTGAACGGCGGCAGCCCGAACAAAATGCTCAACACCCAAGCCCGTGGCTAGCTTGGCTTTTCCCGGAGCTGGCCTAATCCGTGGTCGGGTTTTTTAAATGCATCATCTTGCAGCACAAATCAAAGAGCCATAAAAACCAATAATCATTATTAAGCCAAACAAGCCAATTAATGCTGCAGCACCGGCAGCAGTAACGGGGCAGCTGCAACAAAAACAATCTCAGTTGCAGTAATTAAATGAAAATAAAACACAAAGTTTTGGTCAACTTTATGCCGAAACCAAACAGGTCTGGCTCCCCTCTCGGCATCCTCCATTCTCCCCCTGCTAATTTTGCCATTTGCGTGCAGTAATAAAGCGATAAATTGTGGCAAAACGTACAGCGAGAGCGGGAGAGAGAGCGAGAGAGCGAGAGGCAAAACACGCTCAAGTTGATAGCAAAGAATATTAAAGTCATGCTGTGGCAATTAGTGTTGGAAATCGCACCAAATTTGCAATTCCTCTTCGCATATTACTCATACGCCACGTTGAGACCGACATTGTTGGCTGCTGATGAATCAAATCAAATCATAAACAAATCGAATTAAAGACAAATCAAATCAAAGTCAAATCCAAATCAAATTCAAAATCAAAGTCGGCATCAAAGTGCGTCCTTTTAAATAATTTCAAACTTGAATTCGCAGTGAAAGTTGCGGCCGTAATGTTGTTGTAGCTACCGTACAACAAAAGGTAAAGCCCAACCTAGGGCAATATCGTGTTGCCGATCGTTTCAATTGATAAAAAGCACAACAAAAACAATAACAACAACAACCCCGAACGAATGCTGCCCAGCGGGAGATTTCAGAAAAAAATACTTTTGGCTCGCTTCATTGGGCGACGTCGACAGCGACGCCAGCGACGCTAGCGCCGACTGCGACTGCAACTGAGGCTATTTAATGCGCGCTGGAGGAAACACTTGGGGTCAACGCTAATTGATTTGGAAAGGCTTTCAGGTCGGTCAGTGGCTGCCATAAAAATACCACTACAAATCCGCTTAAATCTATCCCCTCCCCTCTTTACTATTCAAACTCCAGACAATTATCAAAATGATATGGCCCCAGGGCGAGCAAAATGCGATTTCTCGCAAAGAATTCATCAAGTTTAATTGGAAAATCGAGCACTTATTGGGGTGATATAAGAAAATTAGGGTTAGCTTGAGGTATGAGGAGGTGAAGTATTTAGTTAATAACTGTGGGTATGTTTTATCTGTTAATATTAGTAGTATAACTGTAATATCTCCTGTTTTCTCAATTTTAATTCACAGTGTGACCAGCTTGACTTACTCTACAGTATCTTGTCTGATTAAATAGTTATCCAATACTGTTAAGCTGCTTAGATCTTGTGCATATTGAAGAACTTAAACAAACTAGGATTTTCATTGAGAAATATGATCTCAGAAAGATCTAGAATTTAATAACTTTCAGAGAGAGCTATGATATGATAAATATGCCCTCTTAGATCTTAGCAAAGAAGGAATTTCATTACGATCTTGAAATGATCTTGGATATTATTAGCTCCTTCTTCTTAGATCTTATATTTTAAGATCCATTTCTCATAGATCTGACACTTTACTATAGTTTGTAAGTTTTTACGCTTCTATCTTAAGGATATATGAAGCAATTATTTTTTAACGATCAGGTTTAGATGTTTCTTAGTTGTTATGTGTTTCTTACCTCATTAATCTTTTCTATAAACATTTTTAGCAATACTTTTTAATGTATTACTAAATCTAGTATTTTATCTCCAGTATCTATTCAAATTATGCCACTTCATTACTTCTTCTCTATCATATTATCAGTTTTTTTCACTCAATTCTTCTTCAAATTTCTCACAAAGACTTAATTATCTCACTCTCTGCGCGAGCATCGCCACAAACGAGACCAGTGCAACCTGCAGCATGCAGCACATAATTGGATGCTACTTATTTCAATTAGCCACCACTAAATGCGGCTCTTTCCCATGGCCACCAAAGTGCAGTTCACTCATCCACTGTCCACTGTCGCATTGTCCACCTGCCCCTTTGTTCAACTGTGCCACTGTCCATCTGCCCCCCTTTGTGCAGCAGTCTGTCTGTCCCACTGTCCCCACTCGTTGACAGACATCGCGCATCTCGAGTTTGGCGCGTCTCTTTCACTTGATAGAAAATGCAATGATTTTTCATGTACATTTTACACATTTCGAATTTGAAATATTTCTCAATGCGCGTTTTCATTCAAAAAGTAAAGAGCACTGAGTGTTTTTTTCGGCTTTCATTTTGGTTTTGGCATTTCAAATCTGTCCGCTGTCCGTCTGTCCGTGTGTCTGTCGCATCCGTCTGGTTTTGCCATTTGAAGTGCTGAATTTTTCATGTGCATTTAATTAGTTGAATTATGGCTGTGAAATGTGGCCAAGTGGGCAGTGTAGATGATTTTGTGTGCGCAGTGCAGTGTAGAGTGTGTGTAGAGCGTGTGTTGAGTGTAAACACAGTTTGAAAGTATAAGAAACTAACTGAAAAATACGTTAATAATAATAAAGCCAACACTTTTTTTCGCCATATTATGCGGCAACTTTCGCGAAATCATTTTTATAGACTGCACAACGACAGTTTTCAGTTAGTTTCTGTTGTTGACGGCAATGTTGTTGATGTTGTCGATAGTGTTGATGTTGTTGCTATTGCTGATGTTGTTGCTGCTGTTGTTGTTGTTGTTGTTGCTGCCAATCTATTGGCCAATTGTCACCTTTCGAATTTTCGTGGAAAGCAGGCAGCGCCAATTTGAACTACTCCATCGACAAGGACGTGACACACATGCAGAGACCTCCAGCTCAACTCGTTACACTCTCCTCCCTCCGCCCGTTGCTGCACTTGTCGTGCGCTAAATTGAGCTTAATTTCAATTTGTCTAAGGGCCGCCCGTGAGTCAAGCAACCTCCAAGCTCAGTAACAAATTTGAAAAAAAAAATTAAAATGAAATAAAACCGCAGATAAAAATCTCCGAGTTTTTCCACAATTTTTCTCTACATAAGGTACATAAATATTGCTGTCCCGCTCTCTCACTGACTGACGACGACGACGACTTGACCCAGTTACATTTGTTGTTGTTTTTTTCGGTTTTTTTCTCGAGTCTTTTTCGTATTTTCTTATTTTGTTTTTGGTTTTTTCTTTTCTTTATTTGTTCTTCCACATTGTAATTAGTGACGAGAATTGTTTATAATGAGACTGAAACTGAAACTGAGACAGCGGCAAAGGTATGAAAATGTACTTTGTGGGTTGCCTACACTTGTTGTTGTTGTTATTCTTGTTGTTGGCTTCCTCTCTTGCCTTCACATTTAGACAAATTGTGGGGCATAATTAAAAAATTGCCGACATAATTAGCGTAGAACCTCATGCTGGAGTTCAAACTGAGTTCAAGCAACACAAGCTAAAGAGGTAAGTCCATTAAAATGTGAAGGACATGAAGCAAGAGATGGCGTTGTTGTTGTTGTTGTTATTGTTGTTGGGGTATCAACAGGTTGACTCAACGCACGAGCTAAAGATGAAGATTCTCTTTGCGCAGCTGTGCGCCTCATAACAAACTGATTGGCGCCGCTTTACACTTCCGGTCAACGTGAGATGGTTGATCTGGAAATATGAAAGGGAGGGGAGTGGGAGGGGACCCTAAACCTCTCTCGATGGGCTCGAATTGTTTATGGGGCACGTGCTTACAGATAGTGAGTGCTCAATGCGAACCGGAGACATGTGAGCTCGTTAAAGCTGAAAGCTTCGATGAAAGTGAAAACGCAGAGAGATATATCAACAAAAGTCTAATCAGTGCAACTAACTACGAACAAAAAACAACAACAACAACAGCAATAAGTACACACATTGAAGAAACAGAAACCAAACAAACAACAACAACAACGACGACGACAACAACAAGCCACATATCATGCTCGAAACTCTCTTTCTGTGTCATTGACAGACGTTGGGTCGTTTGTTCGTTTGCCCGCCCGTACGCCCGTACTTCCCACTCTTCCTATTAGCCCCCTCTCCCTGCCTCTGCCCCAGTGCCCTGTCCGTCCGTCTGTCTGTCTGTCTTCGTTTGCCTTTTCGACTGACTGACAAATGAAAACTCAATTGGCTATCGCAAGACAATCGAAAGACGCAAACGAAGACGAGAGAGACAACGATGACAACGAGATGCTGCGATGCCGGTGTTGCTGCTGTTGTTGTTGTTGTTGCTGTTGTTTTGGTTGTTGTTGCAAACATTACACACATTACAACTGGGCAAAAGAAATGACAACAACTGCAATGACAACAACAACAGCAACAACGAGAAGAAAATTCACTTTCACTCATCGCTCTTTTAATTTCTGAAAACGTCATCGTGTCGCACACAGACCAGCAACAACAACATCACCAACAACAACAGCAACAGAAACTGCAACAACACACTGCAGCAACCCCAACAAAAACTAAGACAACAAACAACCGCAACACCAACAACAAACAATAATAAACATTGGAAAAAGATGTTGCTGATTGATGCTTTGCCATACACAACGCCAGGGGGCGCTTTTAAAGTAAAAAAAAAAAAAATTTATTAACGCCTACCCCCTCCCCAGACCTTACCCCCCTCTCCCCCCCCCCCCCCTCTCTCCCCCCCCCTGGCTGCTTGTCCAATTAAGTGCAAATTTTTTGTAGAAATCGCCTGCCAACGGCAACTGCAACTGCCAAACAAATTTCAAAGATACCAAAATAAGAGAGAGGGAGGAGAAAGGGGAATGAGAAGAAGTAGGAGGAGCATAAGCCCTCTGGGCACACACAGCGTCCATTCGGTTCCATTTGGTTGACCACCCACATGGACCAAGCTTGGCGCTACAAACGTCTCACTTGGTCGCGGCAGTTGTTGAAATTTATGTGCATTTTGATGAAAGCGCCAACTCGGCGTGGGCGTGGTGCAGTTGCCCCAAAGGCACCACGTTGTTGTTGTTTCTGTTTCTGTTGCTGTTGTTGCCGGCGTTGCTTGCTTTGTTTTTTCTTTGCGGGACTCGTATCTCTTCCATATTTATAACTCTATATTGCTTGTCTTTTGCGTTTGGCGATTTCTTGCTCTGGCATTGGAAAATGTAAATGAAAATTTAGGTGGGCTTTTTTTTCTTGGTGTAAGCGGGGGAGCGAGCGGGGTAGGGGGAAGACAAGCGGAAGCTGTCGATGGTGGCAGCGAAAGCAATTGGCAATTGGAGAATTGCTTGATAGCGAAATCGGTTAAGAGCGAACTTGAATACACTGCGGTTATGCAAGAAGCGAATTGAATAATTTGCAGAAAGAAAGAAACAAAGAAAGAGGAGCAAAAAGAAGCGAAAGCAAACAAGAAAACTCAAGAAGTCATGTGTTATAATGTCAGTAGAATCGCGCAGTGAATGAGAGAGTTGTGAAATATGAGTAAGCATAGGAGAGAAGAGTTAATAAAAGAAGAAATGGTAAAGGGTAAGCGGTAGATATAGGCAGCAGAACTTGATATAACAGAAAGAAAACTAAGGAAAACGATAAAATAAAAATAAAATCCGTAAAATATGCACGAAGCAATTAAAGTCTGTCAAAACTAAAAAAAACACTTGAATAATGCTACCAAAATATCTTAAAACAGTTATTTATAGACCCCCAAAAGGCCTCAAACTACGTTTCTGGGTTCTGTAAACACAGCTCAACACCAAACAACAACAGCGCCAGCAACTTTGGCTTGCCTGCAACATATTTTCCACAATTTAACCCATTCGCATTGGTACGTTAAACGAGCGCGAATTTGGTCAAAATCTCAGCATGTTGCATGCCACATTCCGTTGGCCAGTACAGCAAAAAAAGAGCAGAAGAAGAAGAGGAAAAACAAAAACCGTTGTTTGCCCTAAGTCAGCAATAGCATTAAAAATAGACGAACAATTTATGAGCAAAGCGAAACCGAGACTCGTCGAGTCATTTGGCTTGGAAATTGCAACGAAGAAAACTGCTAAATCTCTGGCTTGTTTGCCGCCAATGCCAAATGGCCAACCGTCATCATCATCATCATCTACGGCTTTTTACCTTCATCTTTATCTTTCTCTGAGGTTGGGCCCAAGCCTGGGCTAATAATGTATCTCATTTCAATTGTTCGAAAATTAATTTGTTTCCGTTTGTAATTAAATCGCAAACTATGCTTTTCTTATAACGGTTCTCTATTTCGCTCTCTCTCTCTCTATCTGTCTCTGTCTGTGTCTGTTGTGGGCCAAATCGGGTCAAGCAGCTGGACTGACCTTAATCGCAACTTGTGCGCAATTTAAAATCTTTTTATTTTGCTTGAAGTTGCTTGAGTTACCTTCAAAGCGATTCATAAACTGAGTACTGTGAGTATATTTCTCCACTTGAAAAATACTGGCAATTCATGGCGCGCACATTTCTCCTGCAGAATGTGAAATCCGAACCGAGCCAAGTTCCAATCCCCCACAGCCTCACCCACCTGAGAGGAGGGCGACGCTGTGTGATTGTCTTTTCTGCGCATAATTGCGGCTGATTTTCAATGTACAAATTTCTTGTCAATTCATGGACTTTAATTGCAAGTTGTTATGATCCGCTTAGATCGAGACCCAGGCCCAGAGGCAGTGGAAGGGGCAAGGCTGCCAGGGGCTACAGTCTCTGCATGATATATGGCCTGCGGCAGGGGCACGTTCCCTCTCTGTAGCTCCCTCTCTGCTTCTCTCTCTTTTCTTCCTACCTCTCTTGAAACTTTCCTTTGGCGGCCTGTCTGGTCCAACGATTGATGTGCTTATGCAATGCAACCCTTGCCCATTATACCCTTATCCGCTTCCGCACCTCCTCTCCTCCTGATCCCTCTTGCCCCGTTTGGCTTTTGCTACCTTATCGCAGTTTTGCGCATCGCTGGCTTTGAAGTTCAGTTCCAGGCACGCAAATATCAAAAAGAAATGCAGACCAAATAACAGCAATAATTATGAATACTCAGCAGGGACTATGCATGACTAGCGGATACCCTAGAGCAGTTACAGGGTATATCAGTTTAGCTGCATATCTGCAAAGGTTATGCCCAACTATAATGTTCCATAAAGAAGCTTTAAATTTATTATTACTCACAATATTCTATAAAATTCGGATTTATTTTTTTCTGAAGGCGAAGTGTTACTCAAATTAAACATTTACAGGGTATGCTCTCAACCTGTATGTCAACTAAGGTTATGCATGTCTAGGATATATATTAGAGTTCTCAAAATAAATAATACACGAAACATTTCCTGTATAAATCAACCACTTTAAATTGCTTTTTAAACATCCCCTTTACAGGGTATTTCTAGTTTAATCTTCCGCCAAGCCACGCCCACACAAATGCAATGCACACACTGCCAGCCCCGAAATCCGCTTTAGCGAATAAAATTAAAATTTGTTATCATTTTTGGCTAATTTCTGCTGCATGGCATCAAAGGAAAACACGCTAAAGTAAAGTGCAAAATGTCGCGGCTTGCGATAAATAGAAACACCCCAAAGCGGAAATGAATGTGAATGAAGGTCCTGCAGGGCAGGACCCTCTGCCAGTGACTGACAAAACTAAAGCGAACACAATACAAAACTCACTTTTATAGAGCAGGAGAAAAGTAGAGGAAAAAAACTTCATTTTGCCGCAGTCTAGACGAGAATTTGCAACTGCAATAAGGCAGCAAGAGTTGGAAGGGGCTGAGGGCAGCTTGGGTTAAGGTTCACGGGTCACGGCTGGCTGGGTGAGGTGTGACGCGGCTGCCAAAAAGGACATTAAATCATTCAGCACGTAAGAGCCACGGGCAGAGCCAGAGCCAGAGCCAGAGACCCTGGCCAAGACTCGCCTCGGTCGAGGCCAGACAAAACAAGGCTAACAAATTTCGAGTGTCTGTCTGAGTGTCTATCTCGCTGTCTCTTTCTCTCTCTCACTCTGAGTGTGTGTGTGTGTGTGTGCGATAGTATCGTCGCTGTGCGCTGCGCCAAATAATAGTAATTTGGCTAATTCAAAAATTGCAGCTATCGACGCGTCATTCGTTTTTGTTTTTGTTGTTGTTGCGCTCGTTCGTTCGCTTCTCTTTGCCATGAACTTGAAAATGAAAATGTTGAAATTGGTTTTTGTTCGGCTTTTGCTTCTGCAACATTTTCAGGGGCAGTTCAGCAGGGCGGGACAGGGGGCTGACAAAGTGAAAATTTACAACTATTCTTGTTATTGTTTTGCGCCGTAACAAGAGATAGAGAGAGAGAGGGAAGGAAAAACACAACCCGCAGCCGAAACCGAATCGTTTATGCCCTTGACTAGCTACACCAAAAATGTAAACAAAAAAGTTACAATACAATATTGTTTAGCTGATTGTTGCCATGACAATAGTAAATGACACGTAAGTGAGGAAGAAGTGGGCAGGGTTTTTTGGGTGTGATAACTTTATGTTCATGATTTCATGCACAATAAACACTTAACTACGCTTAAAACTCGCTTATTCAGCACAATAGCTTAGGTAAATCTTCTATAACTCTACAATTCTATAGTTCTATAGTTCTACAGCGGATTCTTCACTCATTCTCAAGTGCAAAATTAAATTGTAAATCATTTTTAAACAGGCAAAGTCAGTTGACGTGGTTAAGGCGTGTACAACGGGGCGTATGAGTAATCAGCATAGCGTATACGTCGCCTAGACAGACAGTTAGACAGCGAAGCAGAGTGTGTGTGTGTTCGTCTGTGTGTGTTCGCTTTTAATGACCAATTCGCCGGACAAAGCAAACATTGCTGTGCAGCTTTAATTAGAGAGCAAAGCAGCAGCAGCAAAGGAAACTCAAATTTGCATTGCCAAAGAGGCGAACAGAAAATTGTGTAATTGAATTGAGATGCAGATGCAGCAGCAGCAACAGCAGCAACTGTAGCAACTGTGGCAGCTGAAGTAGCGGCTACTTAACAACGCGGAAGTGCCGCAATGGAACTTAGTCCAGCGCGTAACTAACTAACTAAGTTAGTTGTCGATTCAATTGAATTATTATGCAATTAGCAATTAGCATAAATTGAATCCAATGAATGGAAAATGCAACTCAAGAATGCTAAAACACTCGACTAGGTCAACCATTCATCAGCGACAACAGCAGGCGACGACCCCGAAGAGAGCGGCAAGGGGTGTCCCTGCTCCAAGGTAACATGCAACGCTCTTTCTGTTATTTGTTGTTGTTTACCCATTTTGGCGCAACATTTTGTCAGGCAAATAATGAAAATTTGTTTCATTGTTGATATTTGCATGCGGCAATTGAGACCACATGGCCAAAAGAACGAGCACACACACACAAACACACATCACACATGGAAGACTTGCCTACAATAGCAACACAATCTTCAGGCAGTGCCTCAAGTGCCTCAAGATTTCGTCATCGTGCGGATGCGGGCACGAGCGCTTCAGCATTGCCTTCTCTTTTACTTCTTCTGCAACTCCAGCTGCTGCTTCTTCTTCTTCTTGCTGCTCTGCTCTTTGGCATTAAACAATGCTTGAACTTAGCCAACAAGCTGCTCGAGTGCATTTCGTATGATGTAAATCGTAACAGCAATCGGCGATATCCAAACTACGAAAGGCGCTGCGTCATGGGCCCATGATTCTTATAGCAGAGAGTCAAAGTCCAAACTGCGAATACGAATGCGCTATAAATAGGCAAACAACTGCAGGCAAACAGACAGAGCGACAGACAAACAGACTGAGAGACAGACAGACAGCTAGATGAGACAGACAACAAGCTGAAGATGCGGCCACAGTGCCCCCAACAAGCTGTAAGCAATCTGGCTTAATCATGTGAGAAACGTTCCAACACAGCACCAGCTAAACAAGCCAAAGAGCAGCAACAAAAGAAAAAGAACAACCGAAAACAAAACTTAACTTGCAACAACGTAGAACGAAATCAAGTTTCTGCAACGTTGAAGCGCAGATTTTGTTCTGGCCAAAGTCTTCCAAGATGACTCAACCAGTCAGAATACAAACAATAACAAAGTGAGAAAGAGAAAACGAGAATGAGAATGAGAACGAACCACAGCAAGACGAATATGAGATGCACTTCAAAGTGTGCAAGATCGACAAAACTGAAGAGATGCGCTAAAGTATGATAAGATTCCGCAAAGATAACAGAGTTACAATCAAGTTGAGTTGACTTTTATATATAAAAATACCTTGCTAAAGTGATAAATGTGCTTTAAAGCTACCTTCCATTTGCTGTAAGCTACTTTCAAGGATAGTTTACCTAAGAGTTCTTTGTGCCCTGCCCAGAACGTGCCTGGCCAAGTGCAATTCACAACTTTTGGTAGCTGACGAAGCGTAACATGGCGTGCAGGCGAGAGAGAGTGGCAGAGGAGAAAGAAAGGGAGAGGGATAGATTGAGAAAGAGAGAGAAAGATATAGGAGACGGGGCAGAGTAGAGAGACAAGACTGCCAAGCTCTGACTAACAGTTGCGACGAGAAGGAAATGTCACTTCCTGGAAATGCGCTGAGCTGGAGCTGAGCTGAGCTGGCGCTGCAGCAGACAGGAATTGTACAGAGATAACTCAGTAAGATGATGCACAATTGTTGGACAGGAAACAGTTCCGAATAGGTTGGAAAAATCTTTAAATATCTTGGGAAAATTTGTTATCACTTGTGGTGAGAACGAAAGCGAAACAAGCGAAGCGCAGAGGGAGCAAGCTTTGCCTAAGCTAATTAAGCGACTCGCATGAACTGTGCGGGTGGGCAAAGCAGGAGAAACATGAAGAAGAGATCAGGGGAAGCTAAGGAAACAAGGGAAGAAGGGGAAACAGAGGCAACACAGCAACAACAATGAAAAATTGCCGGCTTCCTGGGCCGAAGAAATGTAGCAAAACAAACTTGTTCATCTTCGGCTAACGAGTCAAGTGGGAGGCAAGATGGAAAGTGTGCAGCGGGGGAGGGACACGGGGTTGGCGGCCAGGTGAAGTTGGCAAGTGCAAGTGTAACAACAGCTGCTGGGGTGGGTGTAGGCCGGGCCAAAAGACAATAAACAAATAAATTACACGAAAGCGGCGGCCTGCCACAGTTTTTGTTGAGGCAAAGAAAAAAAGTGCAACGCCAAACGAGATAGATAATCACAATGAAGCGGCACGAATTGCTCAGCGCACGTGTGTATGTGTGTGTGTGTGTTTGCAGCAATGTGGCATCCTCATTAACCCAGACTGCAGCACAGTTTGTCTGTCTGTGTCTGTTAACCCCTTGTGCGGCTCCTGTGCTAAAAGTGAAAGTCATGGCGCAAATGTAAAACCCTCCTACGTCCCTCCACCCCGTCTACACACTCTCCCCACACTCCTGCTCGCCTCTGCTCTGCTCTCCGCCTGCTGCAAAGTCAAAGTAATTGGCCAGTTGAGCTCATGGGTTAATTAAAACGCCAGCCACGCACTTTTTCACGTCTTTGGCGTCTCTATAAATCTATGTAGTCTATCTCGCTTGCTCAGAGTGTAGCTCTCCCTCTATCTCTCCTCTATTACACTCTCGCTCTCTCTTCTGCTCTCTACTTACTTTAAATGTATGTAAATATTTGTGCGACCGCAATAGCCGCAAAACGCGTCGCGACGCATCCGTGAGATGCCTTTGAAATGTGCTCACTGCAGAGCAGCAGATCGGCAGATCGGACGCCTTTGCAGAGCTGGGTATAGATTTGCATTGGTTTTTGATTTACTTGGCGCACTTTTCACTTCCATCTTCCGCATCGCAGTGAGAAAGTACCGCGTTGTCGTTGTCGTTGTTGTCGCTCCGCATATATAGAAAGCTGCTCCCAATGAGATTCAATAAATTTGCTCGAACGCCAGCTGTGGCAGCCACTTAAAGCTGATAGCTATATTTAAGTCCAGTCGGAGCGAGGGGGGGAGGAGC
>JAEIFJ010000238.1:0-16052 GCA_018903435.1 Leucophenga varia | reverse complement strand
CATACATATGTGAAGGCTATGGTGAGACATCGGCTTATATATTGACAACAACGACGACGACGACATAGCACGACGAGCCGAAACGAACGAAATTAAAAGCCTCGTGTGTGTTTTTGTGTACATATGAGCCACAATGTCACTCTATGTGTGTGTGTGTGTGTGAGTTGTATTTGTGATTTCTGAAAATGTCGATGAAGTTTGCATAAGTTTCGTATGGTTTTTTGTTGTTATCAGTTTTGTTTTGATTTTGCTGGCTTTTTTTGTTTTGTTATTTCTAGTTTGGTAATACTTCCACACTCTAATCATAGTCAGCATTGCCCGGACGTTACGCTTATAAGTGCATCAAAAAGTTTTTTTTTGCTTATAGATATATTAAGTACATTGGTAGCTGTAAATTGCGGACGATACTTTGCGGACGATACATTGCGGACGATACAGCTGCGAACGATACATTGCGAACGGGTATATTGTGAACGGTAAATTGCGGATGATACTTTGCGGACGATACATTGCGGATGATACATTTTGAACGGAAAATTGTGAACAGGTAAGTGCGCTGATTATATATTCCGGACGATATATTGCGGACAAATACATTGCGGACAATACATTACCGGACGATGCATTACGGACAATATGTTGCGGACAATACATTTCAAACGATGTTTCCATTGCTGAAGATACGTGCGAACAATACATTGCCCGGACGATGCATTTCAGACGATACATTGCGAGCGATACATTGCGGACGATGCATTGCGGACGATGCATTGCGGAACAAATACATATTTATAACCCTCTTTATAAAAATTTACAAATACAAATAAAAAGTTTAGAACAGCTAGAAGAAACTGTCGCTGACTGATCAATATTAATTAATAATTCAATTATCATTTACATATCGTTACACTAAAAGCCATTATTTTATTGGACGTGACATTTTAGGTAATTATAACTTAATATTTTGAAGTATTATATTGTACTAAAAAAAAGTTACACTGTTTGTAAAAAAAAAAAAAAAAACGACACATTATTAGAGGGTATAACGAAGGCGTACATAACTCGACCAATGCGCATTTAATTGGTTTCTTTGCTTTGCTTCGATGTTTCACCTTGTTGTTGCTTTTGCCAATTGTAATACTAATACTACTCCACCCACTTGTGCTTCAGCATCAGTTTTGGACGTTTTTTTGAGTATGTTGCTGCTTTTTAACTCTTTGATGATATAAATGTATATATGCATGCGTGTATGTATGCGTAAATACTGTGTATCTTAAACGTATGCGCCTAAAAACATTTTTTAAACTTTGAAAAAATAGAAATAAACATTTTTATACATTATACGTTTTTTTTATATATTTTTTATATTATTTTATTTTGGTAACAGATTTTTCCTATACACTGTTTAGATTTTCGGCAGATACATTCTCTAGCAATCCGGAGTGAAAGACGAAAATCGTAGTCATATGTATCTTTTCATAGTATGTACAGCAGATACAAATGTATCAATAAATGCGTATGTGTGTGTGTGTGTGTGTGTCTATGTATGTATGTACTTTATATATCGTATGCACATATTTATTATTATTATTTATTATTTTTAGTTTTGTTTTCATCTCGTTGCGTATGCAAATGAAACAAAGCATGTCTGTCTGTCTGTCTGTCTGCTTTCATATGCATGTACATTCAAATACTTAAGCATTTGTCTGTCCGTTCGTGTTTTCAATTGTTCGCTGTCAGTTAATTTTATGCATTTTTGCAGTTTGTCATTTTGTCGTTTTGTGCCACGGTTTTTTTTTCACTTATTTTCTCAATTAACATTTAAAAATTTGGGTTAATTTATTGTATATGAAGTTGAGAAAATAATTTGATATAAGTTAACTCACAAAGGTTCTGAAAAATCAAAGTTTTAATTATGGTAGTAATATATATAAAACTCTTTACACCTGACTGACTGACGGAATACACGACTACAGACCAAGCGGCTGCAGTTAGGAAGGAGCACTAAGAAGTGATTTTGAAACAGGGGTCTTAAAACCGATAAAAGCCATATCGCTGGAATGGTAATATTAGGCGCATTTGAAAAAGGTAGTTAATAAAATATATATAGATGTATTCTAGCGATTTTATTATTTAGATCTGGGGCCTAGGCGGGAACCATTTGGGTCGACCGCAGCTTCACCTTTAAAATGAAAAAGCTAGAGCTGTGAAATTAGGCGTTAAAATATTTTTTTGGTATTTCGGTGTTATTCGAAAATCTAAGTTTTTGGTGACCCAAAGTTCCATCTCTTTAACACTGATATTAGACGCATTTGAAAGACGGTTCAAAAAAAATTTTTTTTTTGGATGAGTGTCAGGAGTTTCGAAACGGTGACCCAAACCCATATTTTTTATTTTACTGTAGATTTAAATTACTATACAGGTGATGACTAAGTCAAGAGTTTTTTATTAGGTGCCCAATGGTGAACCTTAAAAATGGTTAAAAAAAATGTATGTGTCTAAAGGGTTTCCAATAATCTAGAGACTTGATATATGGCTCTTTTGGGTTCAATGATTAACTTGGCGACTATTTTCATTTATCATACGGACGGACATTGAACTTGGCAACATCGACTGTATATATTAAGTCGACAATTATAAGCAAAAAAAAAAAAAAAAAAACAAAAAAAAAAAAAAAAAAAAAAAAACAAGGAAACTTTATCTTCTGTGGAACCGAAGCTTAAATACCCGTCACACGAAATTTTAAAGAGCTATGTGTGATTATCAATGGCTTAGATAAAACTTCGAGATGGGATGGGTAAAGTAATAAGAGGTAAGTTTGTATAGGGCAATACGTTATAATGGCCCGATCAGTTCCATATCGGTGGTGTGGTAGGATGGTATAAGATGTATTTTTACCCAATTTGGATTGAATACATTCATGAACAATAGCTATATTCATACAAAAATTCGGAAATGGGCGGTAAGTTTGTTTGGGGCTAGACCTAAAAATGGGCGTGGCATCCTTTGTTTGATATTGAATGCCATTAGAAGTGTTTTAACCAATTTGTGTTCATAAATAATAACTATTTTCATTTAAAAAAATCGAAAAAAAAATGGTAAGTTTGTATGGGGGCTATATCTAAAAATGGGCGTGGCACCTTGGTTTCGACTTTGGATGACACAAGAAGAGTTTTTACTCAATTTGGATTGAAAACATGCTAAATACCATTCTCATGGAAAATTCAAAAATGGGCGGTAGAATTTGTATGGGTGCTATACCTCAAAGTGGGCGTGGCAATCTGAATTTAACATACAAGCTATCTAGAACTGAGAAAAGTTTAAATTTCGAGTTTCAGTTTAATATCTTTAAAACTGTCGAATGAATCACCTCGCAACAGACAGACAAACAGACGGACAGACAGACGGACAGACAGACGGACGGACATGGCTAGATCGATTTATCTCATCGAGCTAATCAAGAATTTATTGGATCTCCGATGCCTCCTTTAATGCGTTTCAAACTTTCCGACAAACTGATAATACCCTTCACACTATGTGAGCGGGTATAAAAAAAAAACGTTAGCAAACCCGCGGGTACAAGCTAGTCTTTTATTATCTTCGAACGATATTTTATTGGCTCTACAATGGCTTTACTTTTATTAGACGGAAATCCATAAACGCAGCATGCATAATGATTAGTTTCTTTCGTCGATGACATACAGCTGATAGTACTTAACATACTACACAAGTCGTTGACGACAATTGAATACAAATGTTGCGTTTGTCATGCATGACGTGTCTTGCAACATATCATGAGTACATACATATATAATATCATCGTGTGAGGGCAATTGCCTGACAAAAACCAAACATATAACCCATTTAGATGACCCATGGGTCATGACAGAATCGGATAAGTCGGAATTGGGCGTTTTTGAGTTTTAGGGAAGATACTTCGGAGAATCTTTGGTCCAGTTAGAGTGGAAAATGACATCCGTATGCGCACGAACGATAAGCTGTACGAGCTATTTGCTGACATCGACATAGTCAGAACATCCAATACAAAAGGCTTTCCTGGGCTGGTCACCCGTTTCGGTTGGACACAGAAGCTCCAGCAAGAAAAGTTTGAAGCAAAACGTGAAACAACGGGGCGCGAGGGCGGGACCGCCAGAAGGCCAGTTTCCTGTGTGGGGAGACCCCAGAAACAAGACAAGAGGAGCACTGGATTAAAACGCTGGTGCCGAATCTTACTTTAAAAACCTTCAACCGAAGTTAAAAAATTCTTGTTTTACTATTTGCTACTAGTAATTACAAAATGTCACGTCCGTAACATAACGTGACAATGGTCAAAAATTAAAAATACACAATTAATGAAAAATCTTTTTCGGGGATTGCCTGAATATGGTTAATAAATCTATGCAGCAGTCTGTCGCCTCGTCTGTCTGTCCGAATATCTTTCTTGCTTTCCGTGTGTTCTGTAAAGCTAACAATTATCTAAGAAAAAACACCTATTAGCTTCTGTTACGACATTGAAAAAGTGGTTCGTCGTTTTCATTTTTGTTAGTTTTCCCCTAAAATGCAATTGCATTTTTTTCTCTTTAATATTTTAGATATTTTAAGTGTTCCATTTTTTTCAGTTTTTTTTTTGCAGACTTTTACTCTAATTATTTTTATATTGTATTATTTTGTACCTTTTGTATTTTTATACTTTCACTTTTCATGACTAGAACAATTTCTTGTGGCCTTCTTTTTTTTTTTTTTGTTATTGTTTTTCTTTTTTTTGCTGCTCCAAGTGTTTGCGAAATAGTAAAAAGTGCAGCGGCATAAAAAAATGAAGAAAATTGGAGTAGAACACTAAAATCATAAATAAAAAAAAAATTACATAAAGAGCTGTATAGTGTATGTATGTATGTAACTAAGTATATTATACAAGTAAGTATATAATAAAAAAATAAAAAATGGTTAGAAAAATCAGGTAAAAGGTAAGCAGAAACTTTCTCACATTTTGATCGTAAATGGGGGGATACCTGCATTATTTCATTGTTCTCTGTCCAAAAGCCCTGTTATGATTTTATTGCAACAGCATTTTTTTTCTTGTTGTTTTAATGCCTTCTGCCATGGGAGTCCTTGTGAGTTATTTTTTTTTTGCTATCACGCTTCTTTTGCTTAAACTTGACTTTGAAATTTTTTTCATTCTTTTTTTTCATTTTATTTATTTTTTTTTTTTTTAGCATAAAACCGGCATGATTATTATTTATTTATATTTCAGTCTTAGTATATGAAACAAATGCTCTTATTGTCGCTAAAATTGAAGACTGGCCGAAAATTCGAAAAAAAAAAATTTCCCTTAAAAGAGATTGAAGAGTGCACAGTAAAATGTAATGTTAATTAATTTGACACTGTATTCCCAGAACTAATTAAATAATTCACAGTAGTATTCTTAGTAGTATTCACAGTAGTATTCACAGTAGTTTTTATTTTATAATAGTATTAATAGTTTCACAGTAGTATTCACAGTAGTGTTCACAATAGTATTTACAGTAGTATTCACAGTAGTATTCACAGTAATATTCATACAGCAATCTCCACAGTAAGTGTTCGCAGGTAGTATTCACAGTAGTATTCGCAGTAGTATTCACAGTAGTGCTCGCAGTAGTATTCTCTGCAGTAGTATTCACAGTAGTATTCACAGCAGTATTCACAGTGTTCAAAGTATTCACATTAGTATTTCCAGTAGTCACAGTAGTTATCACAGTGTTTATGTATTCACAGTTTTCATTGTAGTATTCACAGTAGTTATCACAGTGTCCAATGTTTTCACAGTATTCATAGTAGCATTCACAGTAGTATTCAGTAGTCACAGAAGTTATCACAGTGTTCAATGTATTCACAGTATTCCATAGTAGTATTTCAAGTATTCACAGTAGTATTCGCAGAAGTCACAGTAGTTATCACTGTGTTCATGTATTCACAGTTTTCCGTAGTAGTATTCGCAGTAGTATTTACAGTAGTATTAAAATAGTTTTCTACAGTATTCAAAGTGTTCCTGGTGAACAAAGTAAAGCCAGTAATATTTTTTATAATTTCGACTCGATAAAACCGAGTGAGCAACATTTTATTAATTTTATTGTTAACAACCAGAATTTTTTTTTTCATTATTATTATTATTTTTTTTTTTTTTTTTTAGATTCATTTAGCAGCAAAGTGTGAGAAGCTGTTATTTTTGTTGCTATTGTTGTCGGTGCCGTCGCTACGGTCGACGCCGCCTAGGTTGCTGCGATTGAAATGAGTACGTTTGCCTCTTGTTTTGCATACTAACACGTAAAGGCGAAATGCACAAAAAAAAAAACTAAAAGAAAACAAACAAAATTTTTATATTTACACTTTTATAGAAAACTTCTGTAACCTAACAACGCCTGGGAGCCTCTTCCCTCTCTCTCTATAGTCACTGAACAGTGTCTGCTGTGTTCTACTTTAACAATTTTTTTTTTATATGTATTTATGCTTATTTTTTAAAGTAGACGCCGCATTGCGAAACGCTACGCACTTGTGAATGATTTTCTTTTTTCTTTACACTTCACACATAGCTTCATTGCATTTATTAGTTTTGTGGCAGTGTACGTCACACCCAGTTATTATATGAGACATATAATTCTTATTAAAAAAAAAAAGAAACGAAAAACAAAGTATTTGAGTCATTTAATTGCGCAACATTTTTTAAAGAGATAACTACAATAAGTACACATTGAGTACAACTGAATATTTGCTGCCTACTATATTCACTCATTTAATATTGCACTTTAAATCACTCATACTCATAGAGAGAAAGAGTGCTTACTTACATTCTTGCTCATGTTAAAGTATTCCATCTCTCTTTCTCTGTTTTTATTGTTAACATTTTTTTTTGTTCAGTATGAAATAAACTGTGGTGCGAAGAGTACAAAAGTTATGTCTGTGTTGCTACATAAAATGATAATTATTAAGCAAGTATGTGGGATATACTGCACCTCTGAAGAACTTCATTAAGATCTCACGCATGCAAAAAGAGAGCATAAAAGATAGTCGCTGTCATCTCTTAAAAGTACTGCGAACACTGCGAATGCTGTGAATACAGTACTGTGAATATGGTGTGAAGGCTGTTATTACTGTGAATGTGGTGAATGTTGTAAATACTGAGAATATGGTGAATGCAGTCATTACTGTGAATTTGGCGAATGCTGTTAATACTTTGAACACTGTGAATGCTGGGAATATGGTGAATGTTGTCATTAATGCAATACGAAGAATGCTGCGAATACTAGGAATACGGTGATTGCTGTCATTACTGTGAATATGGTCAATGCTGTCTATACTGGAAATATGGTGCATGCTGTCATACTAAGAATATGGTCCATGCTTTTAGCTAGTGTGAACATGGTGAATATGGTAATGCTGCCATCACTGCGAATATGGTGAGTACTGTGAATATTTTGAATACTGTGATCACTAGAAAATCAATCAATAAATCAAATGCAATTTAAATAACAAATAGTGTGAAAAAACACTCATGACTCATTTCATTCGTTTAGCGTGTTAACACCTTTTTGCTGTGCACTCATCTATTAATTTACAGAGAGTTAGCAAATCGGATTTGCTGATTTGATTTTTTTTATTAAATTAATTTTTATTTTCTATTTGTATACACTCTGTCACTTCTTTCCGTTCTTTCTCTTTGTCTATCATTTTTTTTTTACTCCTTCATCTAAACAAGTGCATGCAAACCTACAACTTTGTAAAATGTTACATAGCTACACACTTACATACAATATATATGTATATACATAGTACCAAGTATATAAATATGTACATACATATGCATTTTTATGTGTTAGTGTTTGCGTGTGTTTGTGTGTGTGTTTATGTATATACAGTTTTTTTATTATTATTATTATTTTTTTTTTTTTTGCTTCTCGGCAAGGTCGGGGTCGTTACACTCTTAATTTAAATGTCTCAGGACTTTGTGTCTGCGCTGTGAAGCAATCCTAGTGCCACAATTTGCGTTCATTTCCCCCTTTTGGCTCACGTCCTTTTTATACAATATGTTTGTGTGTGTGTATGTGTATGTGTATGTATTTTTAACGTTATAAAGTTGTTTTTGGCTTTTTTAATTTTTTTATTTTTAACATTTTTTTCGCACTTTTTCTGTCTCTTACGTGCCACCGCTCATTCTTCTCTGTTTTGTCTTAACTAAGACTTTTTTTTTTTTGTCCTTGAAGTATAAGTTTGTATGTGTTTTATATTCTTTCTCATTATTATGCCCTTAACCCCCTTGACATAAACAGTAAAAAAGCAACAGCAGCAGGAAGAATCTAGTACAAAAGCCAAGTCAAGTTTTGCATAATTCATTTGAATTAAAGTTTAAAAAAAAAAATAAAAAACCAGGTGAGGGACACCCAAAACAATAGCAGCACAAATCACATTGAATTTATTAAACTAAAAAAAAAAAAAGAAACTGAGCTATTGTAATGAGCCGAAGAATAACTATCCTGTTGCGGCACTGATATAAAAAATAAAAATATTGTCTGTTTTTCGATTCTTAGATTGAGGCACTGCGAAATTTTTTTGTCTTTTTAAAGGTAGCCGCAGGACAAGGTTGGGTTATGATATTCGTGACTTTAACTAGGCCAGATTATTATATGGGCCAAGCAACTCACCCAATCTTGACTAATGTAATTTCCGCTGACTATCTAACAAGAACAACAAACCTGATTCTCCCAAGCGCTAGACAGTAACAGTAAAATTATTTCCTGACAGTCTCCTCCTCTTCCTCGTGCTAGTCCTAGTCGAGAGCGGCATGTCTACCAATCAGGCAGTGTCCCGTGAGTGCTTACTACCAACATGAATAGAGTCTGTCTGTTGTGTTGCATGAGTTGGGCTTTGAGATATTGTATTTAGGTTTCGTGGTCCATCTAATCTCTGCTAGCTTGGATATTTACTGCTTCATTCGCAGCTGTAGAAAAGATTCCCGTCAATCTCGGAATTTCTATCTGCTTCGCGCTTATCTAGAAAATCTTGACGTCTCAGAACTCATTGGAGCCAAATATTCCGGCCACTTCGTTAAGTGATACACAAGACAAGTTCTTTAAGGCAGCTATATCTGCGAAAAATTTATGCTATCTGAGTGTTGCCCTCGATGATGCTTGGTGGTTTCGTGTACAGCAATCATTTCAGCTTGAAAGACACTGCAGTGGTCGGATAGTTTGAAAGACTTTCAATTTCCAGATCCGGGATACCTTCTCAGATATATGTACCCTCCTCAAGTACCTCCAAAAGTCGATTTCAAAGATGGTTTCCAGCTGCTATACTTCCGCGCAGCGGCCTGAATCTGCTCTATCGTCTCAAACGGAATCTAGGCTGTATTTTGAAATCGCACGGTACCAAATCAGGTGAGTTCGATGATTGTGGAACGAAATGAGCCGAGGTTTTTAACAAAAATCCCGAAGAACTAACGGCTTTTTATTCCAAAATTCAATGATTTCGTTACCAGTCGAAATTTTACGTTTGAGACCTAAAAATCGTTTAAAATTGTATTGACTGAGTATTTTTGTATACCAATTCGCAGGTACCCGCGGCTCTTTTGCTGCTTTTTTTTTTGCTTCTATTTGATGGCTAAATATAATTAATCAAAAAAATTCTGTGTTCAAATTTTGAAACTCTAAACGATAATTTAAATGCGCCAGTTTCAAGTTTCTACGTCTATTCAATCCAAATGTATAACTTTTTTTCAAGGCCCCATTAGGCCCCTGGTCAAAATTTCCTAAAGCCCCGTCTAAGTGCTAACCTGTAATAAAAAAAAAAAAAATTGGTCAAAAAATCTATATTGGGTCCACATATGGGTCCCAGGTCCAAATTCCGGAAATCCCTTGAACACCTTGAACGCCAAAAATGTTTTTTAACCATCTTTCACATGAGCAATTTTTGCAAGTCTCTACGTCTATTCACTCCAAAGATATGGGTTTCCGGTTTCATGGCCCCCATTAGGCCCCGGGTCAAAATTTTCCAAAATCCCGTCTTGTTGCCCACCTGAATTCTAAAAAAAAAAACACAAACATAAATAAATTTTTTAAAGTCTTTTTGTTCCAAATATTTGGATTTTCCAGTTTCAAGGCCCCCATTGGGCCCGGGGTCATAAATTGAAAATGAAACATAGTCAATGTCACTCGGGAATAGTATAGCTTGCCAACGATGAAAGAATTTTTTAAATCGGTCCAGTAGTTTCTGAGCCTATTCATTTCAAACAAACAAAAATCAAATCTTTCCCTTTAAAATATTATTGTAGTTTAGATATCATCAGCAATCTTTAATTTTTTGAACGTGAGCTTTCTGTCGGTTGTTAATCCAGGGTACTCATCGTCTTGGAACTCACTATACCACTTGTAAACTTTTTTTCGACATAGCCTCATCACTTATGGCTTTCTGACATCCTTTACGAATCCGCAGCAGAAATTTGAATTAATTATTTGGCAAAAAGGAAATTAAATGCAAATTATTTGCGTTCAAAAAGTTTGGGACATCTAGATAAAAATGAGAAATTTGCGAAAAATTTCTTTTTTTTTTTTTGAAAAAAAGCCGAGAAACTGAAGCAGATGAGTTAAGGTTATATTATACTACTTTTTCCTTTTTATTTAACTTATTCTTTATTAAATTATTTTATTTATACTTCACAACTTTATTTAAAATACTTAAACTTATGGCGGTCTAAAACGGGACTTTCGAGTTTTCCTTTTTAACTTATTCTTTATTGAAGTTATTTTATTTGGATACTACAGGAAGTGATTATTTAAAATGACTTAGGAAGGTATGGGCTTAAAAGAATATGACTTAGAAATACCTAAGAACAGACTTTTAAATTATGCGAAAGATTGTTAAGAATTGATTTTCGAGGTGTTTTGGTATTTTTAAACATCGTCTCTTGAACCTATTAGGGGACTTTAAAATAAAATGTTACTTGATTTAAACACGCTATTGAAATTTGAAATGAATATAGACAATAAAAAAATGGTTCTTTAAAAATATGACTCAAGGCCCCATATTAAAGCACCATAGTGAAGCACTTATGTTATGAAAATACATATCACTAAAATTTAAAAATAAAAAACTTCAAACAATCATGAAATCATTAAGCAAAAAATAGATATCGCCTAGCAAAATTTTGTACACGATTTGATTAAAGACTGAAAAATTATCACTTTCGAAGATGATTGAAATTTACTACGCAATCACTTGGCGATCTGTTGGAGTTTTGGTATTGACACTGCATGGGGGTGGGCAAAGTGCAACACGTTTCCGACAAAATTTGGGGGAATACCCCAAATATTTTAATGTTTTTTTTTTTTCTTTTTATTTTTTTAACTATTTAAAATGAAATTTAAGCAAATTGAAAATAAAAATTTTGCTTCGAGCGATTTTCACTTCAATTTCCGCAACGAAGCTGCCCAAACCCAACGCACGCACGTATTGATGTGTTGCGATGTGCTGTTCTATAATCCTTGGAATAGAAATTTGAATATTTGAAAAATAGCACTTGAGTTGGCGAGAATCGTTGTTGATTCTGAAAGCTGATTGTGCGTGTAAAAGTGAAAACATTTCAATATTCTAATTATGCAGTCGGCATAATTCGATACAAAAACGCTAAAGGACTAAAATAAAAAAAAAATGAAAAAAAAAAAAAAGGACTATAAGTTACGATAAAGATAAACGCAATTTGAGAAACGGCGTGGGAGTAAAAACATCTGCCCTGTTGCTGCTAAAAGTGCCCTGTATAACTTGTGTAACCGTGCAACAACGAGCTGCTGCCTGGTTATATGCAAATTAGATGCCGTTGAGTGTTTGTCTGTTTTGAGGAATGAAATTGAAAACACATTCTTTGGCAGCCCTCTAAAATCATAATTGTGGCTACGGTTTTATATATTAGATCGCGCGGCATGGTAAAACTGAAATCCTTTCAATATATTTTTACAATTTTTTTTTCGGTATTTCTGCCAAAAGCATAAAATAGCAACACAGAATAGAACAGATTGGTATCTGAAACGATCTATGAACCGGAATGAACGAATCGGAACGCCAGCTAAGCGAGTTGCAAATTTTATGCAAATCATAAAATAAAAGAATTTATAAAATAATCGGGAAAAATAAAAAATGGTCCTGAGTGATTTTTATTAAATTAAATAAAAAGAACACTGATGTCGAGTATGCTCGACTGCAAGATACTCTGTAGCACAAATTCGTTTATAGCTTTGCAGCTTAGAAAAGTGATCTCTTTAGGCCTTCGAGAAAATCTCTCTCACATGGCAGACATTATGACAGATTGACGGACAGACAGACATACGTAGTAAGTCCGACTCTCCATTCAATGCTTTAAAGGGTCTATCTAGCCTTCTTCTGTCTATTAAGCATACATTCGCACAAACTTAATATACCCTCTTTTACCCTCAGGTTCATAAAACGGTTCGCTTTGAATTCATAAAAATTTGAGGTGTTTATAAACTTTCATGCTTGAAATATTTTTAGTCTTTCTTGAATGATTTCTTTCGCCTTCTTCGTTTAAAACATTCCCTTACAAAGTTGCGGGGCACAGCAATAAAAAACAAGAACAATAATTTGTATATATTTTTTATTGTTTTTGTTATTATTATTTTTCAGTGTAATATTTGATTGAGAGTTTAAATTTTGAGTTGATTTTTTTCGTTTTACTTGAAGTTTTTATCTAAGCAGCATCGATGACGATGATAAATACACTTTTCGCACAGATACATACATACGCAGTATCCATAATAATAAAAAAACAAAGAAAAAAATTGAATTTATTGAATATTTTTGCTATTTTCATATTTCATTCAAATATTTTGAGATATTGAAACAAAAAGGTGTAATGCAGCATTAAGGTGATTGAGTGAAAGATAGATAAATATTGTAAATGTACAAAAATAGTTGGGAGTAATACAAAATTGAATTTCCTGGATTTGATTGGTTCTTGAAAATATTGGTAAAAAATTGCAGCAAAAAAAAATATAAGCAAAACAGAAAAACAATTGAAAAATTCAAATTCAATCGAAATGTGGTGAAAATAAAAATGAAGGAATGTACTGAAGCACTGCATAAATGTACACTAAACAAAATGGTATTCCCTAACACCTAAACGAACAGTGTGCTACATATGGAATATTCATCAATCATTTCCACACTGTTTGCTGTAGAATGCAAAAAAAAAAAAAAAAAATTTTACAATTTGAATAATGTCGTTCATCTCATAAATAAATTGTCAAATAGCCAACGTATTTTTTCAGTGTGATTTTTCGTTTTATGCAAAAAAGTTCTTTAAAGTTAAGCCACGTGCTTGGCAGTTTAGTGCGTTGTGATTTTGCAGAGAGTATGCCCAGTCTTTCAACATAAAAGTAAAATGGATATCGTTTGTACAGTTATAAAGTTTAATTTAAACTAACTAATTATTTGTAAATCGTTGTGCGTCATCCAAAATTTCTAAAACAACCAAAAGGTTTTTTTGTGATTGTTTTTCGTTTCCTATTCCTAACTTCGCTTAAGCTTTTAGTTGTGTTCCCCACCGATTCCCGGGTTCATATTTGTTTTGATCATAGATACATTACTTAAGATTCAAATAAAACCTAAATTAGCTGCCCTAAGCCGCCCTTTCATAGCAATATTTTGATCGGAGTGCAAACGGCATTTGTGTCTGTTTTTTTTGTATTTTTCGTGGTAAGTGCTCTTTTTATGTGTGTTTTTTTTTTTGTATTTGTGTTTTAAATGTCAAATTTGTAGACTGTCTGAAAAAGAAGTTCATGAATGTCGGTAAGAATTTATCTTATGACCTCTACATGCATATATTCGATTTTTTGAGTATTTCCTTCATGTAAACAATCGTCTGGAAATTTTTTTTTTGGCAAATCACGGCAGTCCAACACATAACACAGGATCTATTGGTACTAAAACGAAAGCTTCAAAGTGAGTTTCCCGAAGGAAAATGAGACCTCTGGTAGACAGACAAAAGTTTGGGCGATAGTGGTACATCAAATGATGGAAACACAGCCTGTAAATTTTTTAAACATCCTGGATTGTCATGCCAGCTTCGGTGCATAAAATATTAACACACGGTCCTGAAGTTATAAAAACAGCTTAAGAGTCGATTGGAGAGCTCTCTGAGGAAGCTGCAGAGGCTAAAAAATAAACATATGAAAAGATGCAGTTGTCAGAATACTCGAAAAATTTCGCGATCCGTCACAAACGCAGACCTCTTAAATAGATTATTTTCAAACTCAGACCCTCTCATAAGTGGAATAAGAAAATTGTCTTATTAAAAAAAAAAAAAAAAGATTATTAAAACAGCCTGTTCTTACATTACTTAAAGACTAATTAATTTTATTTTTCTTTGAAATGCATTTAAACATTTTTTTTATAATTTTGTTTCATGTTTTTGCTTTTTGTTAATAAATTTTTGTTTAATAAAATTAAAAAAAAACGATGTATTTCTATATATAAATTGGTGGGAGTGGGCGTATAAACCACGCCCAATTTTTTTGATAATAGTATAATAATAATGGTTTGAGCTTACAGTTTAAATTATGGATCTGTAGGACACGTATAACTATTTTTGTCGCGTGTCTCTATACAAGTCCGACCACTGTGGAATGGAGTGAACGCGAGCACATGATAGTAAATTTAATTTCCCCTTCATTAAAGTACAATACTTTGATCAATGTGAACACTGAACACTGTGAGTACTGAAAAGATTTTATCACAAAGAAACACTAATGACAAATATAAGAAAAATAAATCCAAAAAAGCCGTGGAAGAATTCTTTCGTCTGCCTGATCTCTGCATTGTGTTCCAGGCGGAGATCCATGCTGCCAAGCCAAGCGGCTATCAAGGCGCTGGACACCCAAGTTACCAAATCTTAGCCAAGTAAGGGAATGTAAAAAACCTACTAAGTCTTGTGGTTCGCCGTAACACTTTTTGCCTTTTATGGGTCCCTGGACATAATGATATTTCCGGGAACGAGCAAGCTGGACACACTGACTAGACGGGGTTCATCGGGTGAATCCCAGCCAGTTGCGGTCTGGATCCCAATGAGCGCTAGGGTCACCCTTATTAGGAATTACTTTACCTCTTTAGGCAATAATAAATGGCAAATATGAATACCTGCAGGAAAGCTAAGCCGTTTGGCCCTCGATCGACCCTTCAAACGTACCAGAACTCTACTGTTGAACTCCCGCAAAGATCTTGCGAGACTAACAACCGCCACCAGATTAGAATCCCTTATAACAGCACATGCAGAAGTTGTAAAGAAGAAGATACTTCAGAAACTTGTATCATTTCCTCTCTATGTGTCCTGCACTTAGATCGGGTAGACTAAGGTATTTTGGACATTACAGTTGGAATCGCTGATATTTTTAGTGGTAGCAATATGTGTGAGGAATATGGGTTTTCCCTTCAGCCACACCTCTTATCTATCAATAATTTCTAAAAAAAAAAATTCAAATAGCTGGAAAGTCTCCGAGTAGGATTTGTAGGTCTGGTCGAGTAACACAAAACCGTATATTTGGAATTTGCGGGAACATTCCCCTAAAATCTGACTTATTGTTAAAACAATGTTTTCCCCTTTTTCCACTTGTTTAAGAATAACTAAGTCAACTTCGAGTCGAAATTTATTTTGGAACCAGTTTTGTAAAAAAAAAACTTAGACCTTTCTGACCAATATATAGTACAATATTATAACATTTCAGATTCTATCTGTGTTTAACGCAAAACTTTCTAAAACTGCATACTTATATTTTTCATTTAACTTTTTGTTGTGGCGTATTACAAATACTTCAAACTTTAACGCGTTTAACTCGAAACCACGTTTTTCGAACTGGCGGCCACGATGTCGCCCGTAATTCTGAACCGATTTTGATGAAACTAGTTGCAATCGACGCACTTCAATCATAATTTTAGGAATTTTTTTACTATTTTTTTTGACTTTTAACTAAAATAAAATTCTCAAATCAATTTTTTCATTTTTCAATGGCCGCTATTTT
>JAEIFJ010002399.1:0-119139 GCA_018903435.1 Leucophenga varia | reverse complement strand
AAGTATATATACATTATTGATGAGCTCGACGAGACGAATCGATTTAGCCATGTCCGTCTGCCTGTCCGTCTGTCTGTTGCAATGCGTTTTTCTCGGAAAGTATTAAAGATATTGACCTGAAATTTTAAACTTAAGCTTTTTGTGCTTCTAGCCGGTTTTTAGATTTAGCCCCCATACAAACCTACCCCTTTTTTTTTCGATTTTTTGTACGAAAATAGTTTTTATTTATAAATGTATTTACTACAAATTGAACAAAAACACTTTTAATGGCATCCAATATCAAAAGAAAGGTGCCACGCCCATTTTTTTTATGGCCCCCATATAAACCTAGCGCCCATTTTTCAGATTTTGTATAAAAATAGTTCTAATTTATGAATAAATTCTGGGTAAAATCACTTCTACTGTTATCCTAAGAGTATGCTACAAATATGACAAGGATCGGGCCAATATAACATATAGACCCCATACAAACTCACCTTAAATTTTTTTATTTTTTCAAGAAAATGATTAAAGTTTCGTCTGGCGAGTATTTGAGCTTCGGTGCTACCGAAGTTAACGTTTTTGCTTGTTTTTGTTTTAAATAGTTACTTTGACCCACGTAACAGTTTATATAATCTTTACTTCATATTGGGTTGCTAAGTGAGAATATTGTTTTTTGAGTCTAAGAAAGTACGAAAAATAAAATTCCGCTTACGACCCGTTATATAACTCGATAATAATTAACAAATAAGAAGTTTTCAATAAGAAAATTCAATTGAGATTAGGATATGCTTAAAGCAGTTAAACAAGTATTAAAACGAGTCAGTCAAGTATTTGGAAATAGAAAGTGGCGATTTTTTGATATGGAGTAAGATTTACTGAGCGGAAATCTCACGCTATCAGCTGCACGGTAAGGTTCTATTAGGGCGATTTGTTTTTAGTGATCCCACCTCAACCATGGGTCCTTTTCTACACATGGATTGCTGTTAGAGGTGTTTTTACCATATTTTTGGTTGGCAGTAAAATTTGGGGAACAGGTATTGAAACTGATACATTTTGGATATCTGATATTATTTCTGGGACCAAGTAAAGTTTTTAGAATTACTCAACTTTCTGCGCAATTTTATAAATGTTTCTCTTAGAAACAAACTTCTACAAAGTTAATAATTATAAATTTTTAAAAAAAAAAAGGAACTTAATTGGTTAAGTTATTTTTAAGTAAAATCATGGCGGATATGCAAAAAATCCGAAAGAAGCGGCAAGCGATGTTTAGAATTCTACTTATTTGAAGTCTTAAAGATCGTTTCAAACCTAACAACACTGCTCTGAGAACTCTACTTTTTATCGACTCATTGCCAAAAAATCTTTTTTTTTTTTTATATAAGGCACCAATTGCACTATTTCTTTCAACGGAACTCATACATAATACAAAATAACTTTGAGCTTCATATACATATGTATGTGTGTAGGTGGGGTACGGGGTATTTCGTACTTCGATGCAGTCGCTCTTTCTTGGCTTTTTTTTAGTTTTTACGCGTCAGCCAATTTTATTTTCTATAGTTCTGTCACTGTTATTGTTGTTGTTTTTGTTTTTGTATTTTTGTTTATTTATTTAATTTATTTCTTCGATTTCTTTTGTATATATTTACTTATACGTTTTGTCATTTTTCAGCAATTTGTTTTCTTTTTTCTTTTTTGTTGCTGTCTACGATGCGCTTTATTTGTAGATATTCTATTGCCTTTAGCTAAAGAAAAAAAGAATAAGAATAATAAATTCGTAATATTATTACTTTTTTATACATACATATTTAGTTCTGGTTATGTTTGAATGTTTTTAAGTTTATCTGGTACGTACATATGTGTATGTACATCTAAAATCAAATACTTTTCTTCTATCTTTCAGTCAGTCTGACTGGACTATCAGTCTATATCTGTCAGTCAGCCAGTCAGTTAAACTTGACTTGTGCTGCTTTTTCTTTTTAAATGTACATATTTATGCACATGTGTGTGTGAGTACTGTTCAAGTTCTAATATTTGCTTTCAAACGCCCACATTTTCGCTGAAACAAGGCAAATGGACAGAAAAGTGAAAAAAAAAATAGAAGGATACAACGAAAATTCCGTTGTCATTTTATTTTGTTTTTAATACTCTTCAGACAAAGTAGTTTTAGCTTATCACAATTTTTGTAATGCGTTAAAAGATAAAAACATTAATATCAAAGTTTTGTATAAACATACTACAAATATACAATACTTATCATTTTGACTTAGCAAAAAAGACTTATTTTTATTCCAGCACTGACACAGAACATACAAATTTATATGAAATTTTTTATAAACCAAAAACAGGATACATCAATCAATCAATAAAGTTTACTTTATTCCGTAAAAACTAACTTAGAACTATGAAGAAACTATTTCTGCTGACCACTAAACAGATATTTTGAGGCTATAAAAAGTAATGTCTGACATATTGTGTTTTTGTTATATAATGCACTAAAGAATAATTAATTTTATAAACCACTGACCCTATGTGAAGTTTAAGGTAAGCTTTAAGCCTAAGAATAAACCTAAGTATCTTACTGTTCCATATGATGGAAAAACAGAATACAAAGAAAACTGCTTTAGTTTTGATGCAATTATGTTTATTTTCCAATTATCATGTTAAGGTATGTCACAGGTGTAAACAGCTCGTTTATAGGATAAGAGTCCGTTCAAAAGAAAATTTTCTATGATTTTGAAAGATATACTATTGTGCCAATGACTTTCGGCTTACCCATGGGCCAGACTGTATGGACTGTAAAGTTACCATACCCACTGACAACTTATTGTGTAAAGCTCTAAAGCTCAGTTCTAAAGCTAGCAATTAGGCAGTTGTTAAAAAGTAGGGGCAAAATATCAAAGGCACACGATGATGGTAGATTGTTAGGCATATATTGGTCAAACCGTCAGGTCCTGAGAATTTTTAGTGTTGATTTCTTTTACTTTAATGTGAAATACAAAGATCAGTTAAATAACTAGATGGAAATTATATATATTTTTAATAAAATTTATATAGTTTTTCAAAACACTTTAGCTTCAAACTAGCACATTTGCATATTGTTTGGTCCATATAAAGAGTATTCAAGATTATGTCTCATTTAACGATATCAAAGTTTCATTTTGTTACTTTCATATTTGTTTGGGTACTTGTTGTTCTTCATGTGTTTTTTTTTTTTCTATAAAGTACAAACATTTAAACAGTGGCGGATTGACCAGATGATAAAAATGTCTGAAGCTGGAAATCGATAGCAATTCAGAAACTAATCGCTTAAACTATAATTTATTTAAAAAGAATATACTAATGGTTTACAAAATAAAGGTTTACAATGAAGAGTTAAAAATAATCCTCGAAAATTGGAAATGGGAAGAAGGAATTTTAGAGAATGACGTAGTAAATCTTTAGGTTTCTACCTTTACTTTAAACACAAATTATATTTTAAAGTGAAGAAAACACCTGTGTTACGAATATTCTCGATCTCCCTACACTTGTAAATCATATAAAAACTTTTTTTAATTTTATAAAATGATGCAATTCGTAAGTACTTTATGCGAGATGTATCTACATATAAGTAAGTACGGTTTGATCATTAATTCCAATGATTACTTACATATTTATTTTATTTTCTACGATTATAACCTAATACTTTTCTTAAAATTTCAAATCCGGTTGAAGTATATTGTATATGACTTCCTTTTCATGGGCAAGCGCTTTTCTCGTGATGTAAAACATGGGCAATTCCCAAAAAGGTTGAAGACTTGCAGATCATATAACTACTCTAATAAGTGCATTTGAATTTATTAAATTAATTTATGCAGAAAAGCTTTTTTTTTTTTTGGCCCATATATTATTTGTACTTTTAAAAAGTCTGTTTATTCCACATCAAAATAAATGACAGTACTTATGTATTTCTAAAACATTTAAAAGTTGGAGAACTAATCCGCTTTTTTAGGCCTTTTTTCTTCTCCACCCCCACTTTTTTTTTCCAAAAAAACAACAATAACACAAATATAATGTCCAAGCACACAAATGCACAGACACAAATTCTCATGGATATATTTATTTACGAGTATGCATGTATTCATTTCCACATTGTTGAAATTTTTTTACACTTGGTTTTATTTTCTTTCACCCTATTTACTACAACAGGACTTTTACTCACACACATGCAAGTATGTATGTTTATGTAGACAGAGAGAGAGAGAGAAAGAGAGAGTAAAAGAGAAACGCACTGTTTTCACAGCGACAGTAAAAAGTTTTTCACATCCTTCTAACATAACAGTACTTACACGCTTCGCGTCCATATAACCAACATATCTGAAACGTTCGGTGTGTTTATTTCAAAAATTTATAAAAAAAAATAATAATAAAAATATATAATATTTTACAAATAAAAAAAATATAAAATACAAGAAAATAAATAAATAAAAAAAATTAAATTTGTTTTAAAAGCAAAAAAAAAAAAAAAAAAAAAGAAATAAACAGCAGCAATATAGCAAACGAAAAACAAAAACTGTCGGAAAAATTCCAATTAAAATACTTTCTTATTAGATTTTGTGGTTTTTCTTCGCGGTTGAGTCGTAAACTGTGACAAACTTTTATCGCGAAATCGAAATAAAAATTAAAAACATCAACAGACTAGAAAAGTATCTCCATATTGTACCAAATTATTATTATTATTTTTTTTTTTTGCTTTAATGCAATTTGTGCGGAATTTCTGAGTAAGAAAGAGCTTTTGTCATCTTGTGGAGAATTTTGTAGATGCTTAGTTTCAGTTTATGCGACATTCGACGTTAACATATGGTAGAGTTAAAAATCTTAATTTTCATGCCTTTTGTATCTATTGCGTGCAAATGCAATAAACAAATATTTACACTCATCGCCGTTAGATACTCAGCAAAGTGGAATGAACTCGTTTCGCTCCATCATCCCAAAAGTAGATTGTTGTCAGCAGCCGCGAGCTATCGTTTTACATTTTCGCGCCAAAACTTTAGCTCCCGTCTAACCGGTCGCCCATAGTGCTCCTCACCTTACCGCTTTACCAATGAATATTTATAAATTGCAGTAGCAAACCGCTGAAGCAAAAGCTGTGAATGAGTTTTGTTGACGTGAATTTTATTTGTTTATTTATTTATTTTATATACTCGTACACGACTTGACTGCTAGCCTCATATCGGGTTTCTTCTCTTAAATTAAAACTGTGCTTTCTTAACTCATGAAAGAGTTGAAGTGAAACACTTCTCTACATAGTCTTCAATAATTCTCTTTTGTTTCAATTAGGTAAAATTTAGCTACAAAAAAAAAAAATTATAATAAGAACAACGTTAACTTCGGTGGAACTGAAGCTAAAATACCTGTCATTTCTTGATTTAGTTTATTTATGATCATCAGTGGCAGACAGACAGACGGACATCCTAAAAAATATATCCACAAACAGGGCTAATAAATGTACGATTACCAGTGTCACAGAAAGCTTTTGGCAAAAGGGGTAAATGCTCCAAGATAACCAAAAAATTAAACACAATAGTGGAGCTCATATACAATAAACACTCAAAAATCTGATTTGAGCTGGTAATGGGGCTAGATGTTATTGTGAACCGATACTTACTAAATCCATACTGTACACATATATAGATTATTTTAAAAAACGTTCTTACCATACTTAAAATTAATAAAAATTTTTCAAAAATCTCGAAAATGAGCGGTAGATTAGATTAAACATTGTTTTGATATACAAAGTAGTCGTTGTCGCACCGGCAAACAGATAAGGCTAAATCGACTCATCTCGTCGTGCTGATCAAGAATGTATATGGATGATTTGTTTTTTAAGTCGAACAGAATTGGAAGTTGACCCCTTCAAATGCTGTTTATACTGTATACAAGTGGGTAAAAAGTAAGGTGAAATTGTTGTAAAATGAAGAATCTTTATTCTTGTAAATCAATTTCATCCCGATAAAATGCACAACGTTTCTTTCAATCCTCGAAATATGCCAAATAGTCCCTTCCCGGTATAGCTTTCAGCGCTCTTCTTCGATTCAGCTTTTATCTCCTCAATCGACTCGAAAAGCGTTCCCTTTGGAGTGTTCTCTTGAGTTTTGGGAATAACGAGAGTCACAAGCCAAGTTAGGCGAATACGGTGGTTGCGAACTATATTGGTTGCATTTTTAAAGAAAAGTCACAAAAAATGGACGCTGTTTTTCAAGAAAATTCACCATTTTTGGTACCAATCGGGTGACGTTTGAGGCCCAAAACATCTTTCAAAATGGTATAATTGATCCTTTCGATACGCCAATTTCATCAGCAATGTCTCTTATAGTTAATCGACGGTGTGCAAAGCACTTATTCTTTTTACTTATTGGATGTGAGCATCGTCCGTTGAGGTCGATGGTCGACCAGGGCGCTCTTCGTCTTCAAGACGTTCTCAACCTCCTTTTGTTGATTTTAGTAGAGCTCGGTCCTCGTAAGCCTTCTTCAACATTTTTATTTCATTTATTCCATTCAGAAAACAAAGTTTGACGACACTTCTTTGCTCAATTAAATCAGACATTGTAAATATCGAAAAATGCAATCTTGGAACTAGCCCGAAATGTTAAGCCCGCGAAGTTTAAATTGAAAATTCATCTTACTTTTTGCCCAAAGTAGTATACATTATAGAGTCTACATTATAAACTCAAAAAAATCTATTTGATATTTGAAATTGTTTTTCTGGTTTTGAAATATTGGTAAATTTCATCTTTCTTATCTTAACAAATGTAAAATTTTAATTATTTTAAATAATCTTAGAAATATATGATTTCTTCAAAGATAATAATTTTATAAATTCCAACATATGAGATCGTAAGAATTTACTCAAATTATATCGGCTGCATATATCGGAAATGGGATGTATATTTCGGAATGGGGAAATTGTCAAAACAATATTAATGTCTGCATTGAGAAGTGTGACATTCGTATATATAAAAATAGTCAAACTTTTTTGTATAGGCGATTATATCAGAACTCTAAAATGGTTTCCGTTTGTTATAAATATTGTTAAAATATTATTTCCGAAAGTAATCACAAGTCGCTTTTTGTATCGTATTGTTTAAATTTTTTTCAAATGAGAGCGTTTTAAGACAGAAAGTTGAAAAGACACTCATGTAATAGCAGAAATGATAGTACCTATACATAGTCTAAGGCATTAAAATTTACTTTAAATGCTTTAAATTAAATATTTCCAATGAAACTAATTTATTGTTTGCTTAAAAGAAAAAACAATATTTTAAGCGTAATCTATTAAGCGTAACTCCATATAACATATTTTAATGCAGACCGTCATAAAAATTGGATAATTTTTATAATTTATAATAATTTTTTTTATTTCTTTCTACATAAACTAAATTAAGTTGTTTTTTTTTTTTTCTTTATTTTTTTTTTTTAATACTTTACGATAATCTTCAAATTCAATTTTCCTAATGGGACTCTCTCGGTCGAGACCATTTATTATTGTACATCAGATGACATTGTAATGATCGTTGTCAATATTTGTAGTGTTTTATGGATGACACTTTCTATATTTTAATCTATTAATTTCAACTACAATATGAAAGTGAATTAACATAATAAATTTGTGGGAAGCAATGGACGCTTTGTAACTTTTGGATAATTCCACCGACGCGTCAATATCGATCGTGTATGAAATAAAGAATATGTGTGTGTGTGTATTCACCTATAACCTGCGTTTTTTATTTGTGATTATAATTTTTATTATTCTGCTGTGCATACAGGTGGATGGACTTAATTTTCATATGTTTTAAACTTGTAGACGTACATAAATAAACTGTGTATGCAATAAATAAAAAAAAAATACCTAATTTTTCATGGAAATTGTATCGTTCAGTGAAAGTAATTACCAAACGAACGCGCCATGCTCTGGTTTGGAATGGGTGGTGCACTTAGGACATAAGAGATAGTCTTTTACTTAAAATATACGAGTATACATATGTCAGTCAATCTTTGTTCTTTCCATGTGATTTCATGGGACGGATGGTATCAGAGGTACGGAAATAAGGTGTCGCTGGTGGTGGTGTCTTTTGGCGTCGTTGTATTCAGTCATCATCAACATCAGAATGTGTCTACTAACGAACGAATGAGTGAATGAATGAATGAATGACGTTCAAACAAACAGACATAACGGACGGCGAGACAGACAGACTGACAGACAGACGGACTAGTAAACTGACGAACCTAGTGGCACAATTGTAGTCATAGCCATTGTACTTATCGTTGCTTTGATACCTTATTGGGTTTTTTTTTTCTTTGTTATTTAATATTTGTATTTTCGTGTGCGTGAGTGCAGAGTGTGTGTATCTGTGTGAGCGACATACATTTTGTTGTTGTTGTTGTTGTTATTATTGTTGTTGTTGTTGTCGTTGTTGCTTCTGATGTCAAACCACAATTGGTGCTGTGAGGGTGGTTCAACCAAAGAGTTGACCAACAAAAAATGACAGCTAATCGTTAATATTTAATGAACATTTACTAAATTACTCAGCAAGCGGAAAGTGAATGCAAGCTTGTCCGTTCCGTAATTTTGTTCTGTCCGAAGGTTGCTAATTTAAACCAGTTCTTTCAGTTCAGTATCTGCATGTCCTAAATCCATTAACTGATTTTAAAATACGTTATTTCCCATGTCTAAAGAGACAACGTACCATAATTGTCCTTAAAATGTTTAAAACCAATTTTGTGTTGTTATTTTTTATTGCAAAATACGGTTTAGCAATGAAAGTTATGGATTTTACGCGATTTGCCATAATTTGTAGAATAATAGCAGTTGTTATTATTATATATACTATATATATCGTATATATCGAATTTAATTCGCTTTAAATAACTGTCATTTAGTAGCCTTGATATCTATTCATAATTTGTATTTAAAAATATGTATAAAAATTACTTAAAGCGAAACTAATATTTGTCCAGATTGTAAAATGAAGCGAAACATTTTAATTATCCATTTCAAAATCCGATACAAATCATTTTTAAATGTTGTTTTTAAATTTTATATAATTGTAAAATTTATAATGTGTAAGTACCTATACAAATATAGTATTTTATTGTACATAGAATCCTCTCTCTTAAAAGTACATATTATCATCTATTGATTCTTCACTTCAGATATTTATGAATGCTTTAGTCAAATCTAACACGCGATATTACATGCCACGAGGGGCAGATGTAGTTATGAAATATTATTTATTAAAACTAGGCTGTGTGTGTGTGTTTTTTTTTTCTATTTTTATTTTTTTATTAGCTAAAAACATTGAAAAAGTTTATTTTTAACATGATACATCAATTCGAGGTACCCGATATGCAGTGGAGAGCAAAGTTGGACATTTTCGTAAAATTTACATTTTTTCTGTTCCTTTAGTCTTAATACCCATTTCTAATGTAAAATTCCATGCTTTATTAAAAAATGAACTAAAACTAAAAAATCTCTTTGGATAAATTTGATTTTTTTTCTTTTTTGAAAATCTAAAAAATGTTTCGTTGATTCGGATCTTTCGATACCTATGATGAAAATGTAAAATATCACCGCCATTTCAATTTCCATCTACATCTAAGCAACATTTTGTCACCAGATTATTGTTTTAGGCCCAGGTTATAATTTTGGGGGAGCACTTTTTTTATCGTTTTTTTTTTTTTATTATGACAACGAAACATACATTTTCACATATTTATATGCGAAAATGTGTAATGTGATCCCAAATATTTTATGAATTAGATAAAATCGTTTTTATCTTCAATTCTACAGTATAAATTTGCTGAAGATCGGACCATATTCCAGGTATTTCCAATTTTTAACAGTGGTGTGGACGGGTATTATCAGTTTGTTGGAAAGTATATATACTATACGAGGTGTGTTCAAAAAGTATCGCATATTTTGTGTGGTTTTTTTTTTTTAAATATTTATTTATTCATGAATATCTATTTTGTCCCCTTTAAAGTAATCCCCTCCCGATAAAATACACCTATGCCAACGTTTTTTCCAATCCTCGAAACATGCCAAATAGTCCCTTTCCGGTATAGCTTTCAGCGCCTTCTTCGATTTAGCTTTTATCTCCTCAATCGACTCGAAACGCGTTCCCCGGATTGTTCTCTTGAGTTTTGGAAATAGCCAGAAGTCACACAGTGCCAAATCAAGCGAATACGGTGGTTGCGGAACGATATTGGTTGGATTTTTGGCAAAAAAGTCGCGAAAAATCAGTACAGTTTTAAAAAAAAATCATCATTTTTGGCACCAACCGAGACTTGACACGCTTGAGGCCCAAAACATCCTTCAAAATTGTATTAATTGATCCTTTCAATACGCCAATTTCATCAGCAATGTCTCACATAGTTAATCGACGGTGTGCAAGCACTAATTCTTTTACTTTTTGGATGTGAGCATCGTCCGTTGAGGTCGATGGTTGATCAGGGAGCTATTCGTCTTCAACACGTTCGCAACCTTCTTTCAACAATTTATACCAATCAAATGTTGTTCATTTTGGTAGAGCTCGGTCCCCATAAGCCTTCTTTAACATTTTTATTCCATTTATTCCATTCAGAAAAAAAAAATTTGATACAGGTTCTTTGATCCATTTTTTTGAATAGGTTAAAATCGAAGACGATCCAAAACATGTGCAAGCAAAGCAGCTGTCAACAATTAAGTGAACATTCAAAATGGCCGAGCTTGTCGGCATAAGTGAGAGACATGAGTACCAACATAACGCCACAAAAAAAATCGAAATTCGAATATACGTAGCCCGCGAAAATTCAAAATTCGCGATAATGTTTGAACACACCTCGTAAAGCTTTTCTCGGCAACGACTACTTTGTATATCAAAGCAAGATGTCACGTCTATTTGTGTAAAACCCCCTTTTTATATTTGATTTGTTGTATTATTTCTATTATTGTATTATTATACTCGCCACACATAGTGTGAAGTTGTCGAAAAGTTTGTAACGCATTAAAGGAGGCATCGGAGACCCCATAAAGTAAATATATTATTTAGACATGTCCGTCTGTCTGTCTGTTTATTTCTACGCATTTTTTAGGTGAAGGTATAAAGATTTTAAGCTGAAATTTTAAACTTAAGGTTTTCTCAGCAGCGACTACTTTGTATGTTAAAATCAAAGTGGTACGTCCATTTTTAGGTATAGCCCCCATACAAACTTACAGCATTGTTAAACATTTTTGTATGAAAGTAGTTATTATTTATGAATATATTTACTCCAAATTGAGTAAAAACACTTCTTATGTCATCCAATACCAAAACCAAGATGCCACGCCCATTTCTAGGTACAGTCCATATCCAAATCTACCGCCCATTTTTGAGTTTTTGTATGAAAATAGTTCTTATTTATGAATATATTAATCTGTGTAAAATCCCCTTCTACTGTCATACTATGAATATAGTACCGATATGTCAAGGATCGGTTCACTATAACATACAGACCACATACAAACCTTCCTTCCATTTTATTTTATTTTTTTCAAGAAAACTATTGTTCATTTAAGCCTAAAAAAGTTTACATATATTGTTTTAATTTGAGCCCCAACTTAAGTTTTCCCCACCCAATATTTAAAGTTCGTTTCTATCAAAATAAGAATTTCGACTTGCTTTTATTTCAAATCTTCTGCTACGGCTTTTAAATGTTTATATTTATAAATTTAACTTGTTTTATTAATTAATATTTGAATAGCGATTTAATTTTTCTACATTCTTTACAGGTCAACAAAACAGCTTACACATGAATTCGAAATCGTGCGTTTCGTAATTAACGCCAACTAAATGGACACATCAGCCGTCGCAACGTTATCGCCACCATCCACTCTGTTGAATCAGAGTATTAACAGCGTCGGCAGCAGTAACAGTAGTAGTAGTAGCGCTAGTAGTGGATATGGCAGTGCAACAACAACTCCTACAACACCTCTGGGCAGTCAATACGATGGATCACATGCTTCGCCCACCTCTGCAGCAACAGTGGCCACCGTAGCGCCCTTTTTCAACGAAGCTTCAAACGCTGATGTTCAGCTACAGCAGCAGCAGCATCATCACCACCGCCAATTTCAACAGCAACAACAACAGCCGCATTACTTTCAAAATTATTCATCGTACGTGTCACAACCTAATATGGGGACCGTCGCACCAGCTGCAGCATCTCATCTGGATTACAACACATACAGTAACGTTTACACACCTCCAAACGGTGCTGTCAGCGCTTATCAGAATACTGTGACCAGATCATATGAAAAGTTAACAATACCACAAAGCAATACGGGTAGCAGCTCTAAGAGTTTTTGTGACACAAACACCACAGACTACGAGCACTGGACACGGCAAGCCCCAGGCGACAGCCACACCTTTCTATGCGCAGCCTTTATATGGCTCTAATAATATGAGTGTGGGTTCTAGCGGTCCTGGTACTACATACTATGATGCTTACAAATACAAGAAGCTTGCAACAATGTCTCAAGCGACAGATTATGGCACACCATATGGTGCCTATCCACCATCTTATCAATCGCAGCAACCACAAACCCAATATTATGGAGCGCCAAGTCAAAAACCGCAGCTGAGTGAATCCAACTATGCCACTGTGAGACCCAGCACTCGGCAGCATCCGGCAGTGGGAGTTCCACTTTATGGCAGCAGCAGCGTTCCCTTCTACGGAGCTGATAAGTACAATATGTACGGACCAAGTACAGGGGGCTTTACCAACGGCCACACGACACAACATGCCCATATTCCTCCTGCAATACCTCCCGGTACACTTCTTGGGGCATCGCACTATTCAACTCCAGAACTAACACCAGAGCACTCAGCCTACCGAAAACCGAACACTTGTCATTGGAATGGTATAGACTACCCAACCGCCAATTACCGCTCCATACCTCCTACACATGCGCCAGCAAATCATTCTTACCATCACATTGGGCCACCGCAGAGTACATCACAAACAAATGCGGAGATGTATTTCGGAAAATATGATAAATACAATGCAAATCTGCCAGCAGCCAATCATTTTGCAGCTACGCAGCAATCTTCGCGAAATCTTTGGTCCGGCGCCACAAGCTCAACGCCATTAAGCTCATCAGAAAACGTTTTACCAGCTTCTGTACGGCAAAACTGTTGTAACCAATCAATGCCACAACAAAACTGCTTCTATCCGCGCAACAACTCTGGCTATCCTCCGGCTCTAACATCCACAGCATATCCAAATACGGCGCAATATGCCGCGCCACAGTCTAGCAAACTAGGCGAATACATGACACCTCAAAACCATATCAGCGGAAGCAGCAGCGCTGGCAAGCTCAAACATTCCAACGATCTCTATATACCGCCTACTTACGACTCTGTACCAACAGTTCCGGGCCCACATATGGGCTTTAATTATGCGACGCCAAATAACAATCATCGATATTCTTCAATTTCTGGCGGCTTACCATCAATTGAGGCTACAACAGGTGCTCCAATTTTCTATAATGATCTCAGTAACTTGAATCCACAAGATACATCCTATACAGCTCATCAGCAACCAATTGTTGGTCAAATGCAGCACATGGCTCGGCCTTCGTGCATAAGTACAGGCGGCAAATCCTCTTTGCTTGATTATCGTAAACCACTTCCATCAAGCCAAACAAATTGTTATGTTCCTCAAATCTCACCCCTGTCAAACCTGGAAGCACATGTGGATGGTTACACAGCATCATATCAGTTGCTACCAGAACAAAATTCTGCCTTCTACGCATCAAGTGCAATTGCCATTCCCAATTCAAACAACTCCTCCCGTACAGCTGCACCAAAAATCTCAGCATACGCGATTTTCTTTCGAGCTGGAACGATGATGAAGAAGAACACGCAATAATTGCGTCAGAAGAACCGTCTACTCTAATGTTACCCCCAGAACAGACAATGTTAGGTGCACCTATACAGTTACACGAAACAGGCGTCATCAACGAAGCTGAAACGCAACTTAAGAATACTGCACTCATAGATGAACCCAAACTTCATGTTAGTGTTGCGGTAGCTGACGCATTAGCAGATGTCGCTGATACAAATCAGTATATGAATCTACCCGACATTGTAATAGATATAGAAAAATCTAACAATGCTACGTCTACCGTTTTACCCTCCTCAACTGAGGATTCCTTTGGTAGTTTTGATGTGGAAAAAGAGCTAGATGAGTTGCGCATGCAAAAAAATAAACAGGTAAATGCGGAGCACATGTATATTGAAGAACCTACCGCTAAGGCTCTTGAAGAGATGCTAGGTAATCCGATTGTGGAGAGTACTATCGGAAAATATGACGCTGAGTCGGAGCAGCAATTGTCTGTAACGAAAGCTACTGAAGAATCAATCAATCTTGATGAAAGTCTTGAGAAAAACATTATTGAGCGAGAGGATGATTTGAGCAATTCAAGCAACTCGAATGGTTCAAGCTACGAACAGGTCTATGAGTCATTCATAAAGAATACGAACTGTAATAGTAGCACAAATTTGCCTGTGGAGCAGGATCTCCCACAGAATCAAAACGAAATGGTGACTGATGATACTGAGTATAAGCAGCATTTAAAGAAATTTTCAAAATTCTACAAACGAAAACGAAAATTAACAGAACCGTCCGGTTTTGAAACCGACAAAAGTATCTGTAAGCAACATGATGATCCTGAAAACAAGGAAAATGAAACTCGGCTCAATAAGTGTGTCAAGCAAAGCAGACAAAATACGCAAAATAGAAGAAAGTTTCAACGTTGGGCAAACGATTTAATGTGTCGTTATAAAAAACTGTTTCGCTTAAAGCTACGAAAATATTTTAAGAGCATATGGGCGATCAGAAGACGTTTGGCTCTGGAACCTATTAAATTAAAAAAGCGTGATCTTCTACGCCGCCGGATAGCGCAACAGAAAGAATGCCATTTGCCGTTGATTAAGCGACAATCAGTGAAGCAATATAGCAGCCATAATTTGTACAATCCGCAAACGCTTAAACGATTAAGTGTCTCATATGTAAACACTGATTCATTCCGACAGAGCCTTATGAAACCGGTCCGTACCGAAACTGTTATCAAGACTGTTTATCAAGTACAACGCGCCAAACTAATTGAGGAAGCGCAAACTGGATGCATTGATCTAACGGTGGCATCACCCTTAGATAACAGCATCGTTGTAAATGAAGATTCATTGGAGAAGACTGAGTTGGTAGTGACAGAAAAGACTGATGTACAAGAAACTACGAAGTGCCCAATTATAAAAGATAAAAGCCTCGATCAGCCTACAAATAATGCAGACTATGACGTAGGCAGTGATGAAAGCATGAATTCCGAAAATCCGACGAAAACATCAGTGCAATCTGTCGAACTTATGGAAAGCTTTAAAGGTTTTGACGATGCCGAAAGCAACAGTGAAAAAAATTCTGAGAAAATTGATTCTACAAACGTAGCACTACGATCGGATGAAACTTACTCAAATGAGGAGCATAATGAAATTGGTGTTTCAAGTAAGCGGAAAAATGTGTTCGGTGAGTTTGAGCTAAATACACAAAAAGGCTGTAGTGATTCAAGCGATCTTGCTGAAAGCAAAACACAGGCATTGAATCTGAAGAAATTGAAAGAATTTGAAATTCAAGAATGGCTAAGAAAAAATTCGACGTCAGAAGATTGTGCAGAAAGTCCAAAAGACAAAGCAACGCTCGACAACGAGCAAGAAACCAAAGATTTACAAACCATTGAAAATTTGCTCAAAACTGAACCCATTCAATCTAACGTCCTTGACGAGAACTCGATGTCCTCTTTGTCAGGTGTGAGCTTAAGCTCGAACTCAACTGTGAACAGTGCAGCTTCCAATATCGGCACAAATAAAACTATTAACAAAGAGTGTGACAAAAGCATTAGCAGTGGACACAGCTCCAGCGGCAGCAGCACCACAAGTAGCACCGGTTCCAGTAGCAGTAGCAGCAGCAGTAGTAGCAGTTCATCTAGCAATGATAGCGACTTCAATGAATTAGCTGCACTGGAAAAGGAATTATCTCAACATCCTATTAATGAAGAAAGCGCTCCGATTGCAGCGACAACTTCGATCGATATTTCTAATTCAAACAATGACATTGAAGTTTCCAATCATGATATAGCACATTTAAAAAAGATATTGGAAAGTGATGGCGAAGATGGTCCCGGCCAGGAACAACAATCTCAGCTTGTTGCCGAAACGCATAATACGCAAGCAATCCATATGGACTCTAGCAACATACCAAAGTTAAGTGACCTTTGTAAAAATGCCTTAAATAGTTCCTTAAAAACTAACGAATTAGTTATAAACATGGACGACACAACTAATGAGATCACAGCCCCCCTTAACGAGCGAGAACTAAGTGTGGAAGAAGCGTTGGCTGAGATGTATCAACAAATTGGTGTTGTCTCAGACCATGAAGAATTTGATGAATCGAATGAAGGTAATAAATATGTAAGAGGCGAAGCCCAAGATATATTACTTATAAATCTAGCTGAAATATTCGATAGTAGTAGTGATCTGTATGTATTGCAATGCGATATGAACGAAAACATTCTAAGTGTTGTCACGTCCGATGAGGACATTAATAATCATCATCATCATCATGTAGTCAATGCAACAGGCGAGTCTATTGAAACAGTTGACGGTATAGAAACTGAAAGAGTAAACACGCTACAACTATTTGAGATATTAAACGCAACTGATGTTGTTGAAGGCGAAGGTCAGGTAAATAATGACTTAATTGTTTTGAACAATTTTGTCAACGAGGAGGAACTTGTCACTGAGACAGTGCATGATGACAGTGCTCAAGTTGCCGTCAGTGAGGAGGGTGACGGTGACGGGGACGGTGTCATGGCATTGATATCAAACGAAAATACACAATTTGAACTGCCGGCCATACATCACGAGGAAATCGTACCTGATAACTATAAAGAGTTTGAAAAACAGAAATTTATAAAATATTTACATGAAAAATATGTCCAAACGCGCATATCGAAATACTATCATGCCAATTGTATACTAAAGAAGTACAAGCGTCGTTCTATTCGAATTTATCAAAAGGCAAATAAATAGTTCAATTTTATATTCATACGTCATATTTTGTGTCGCTTTACAGTACGACATATCCCTAAGAACGGAATATCTTAATCTTAACTAGTTAAATCTGCATAAACTTTTTTTGAAGCAGCTTATACTAAAGATTTTCCTTGTTTTTAGTTTTTCAATTTTTAATAACTCTTTCCAAAAATACAAGCTTCGCGTTACTTGTTTACAATGTTATTTGGCCGGCTTTAGCGTCAATGAAGTGTTAAATGAGTTCATGCCAACTGTGACTGTTAATGATTGATAAGAAATGAGAGGTTTCAACTGTCGCCTGACAATGAGTGATAGATACATTAACATAACAGAAAGATAACAGATAAATTTCGCAACGAGTTCGAAAATTGGTTGTTATTGCAATGAAGTACAAAGTCAGCATGCGTGTCTAATTGAAATCAAATATGAAAAAAAAAAAAAACACAAAAACAGCGAAATGAATCTCAAAAGTTTTTAAATTATAAAAAAAAAAAAATATTTTGTTCATTAAAAAAAAAAAAAACACAAAACAAAATGGAGTAATAATAAGCGTTTTAAAATTTTAATGTGAATTTAAATGGGCTTTTTGCAATATCGAAATTTGAATCTCTATAAACATTTGCAGAGTTCTGCACATAAATTTTCCAATAATTGCAATAATTCGTATGTACAATATAAGTGTATCTGTGTGTATGTATTTCTATCGTACGTATCGGTGTTTAATTATTTACTGTTCTCTATAAACATATATTTTAAATATTACCAGAGTAAATATTACCACACTTATTCAATGTCTGAATGTGCTTTTCAACATATTTTCAGTAGCTATTATCGCTAAGTGTATCAGAGCATTTTACTCTTTCAGTTTCAAACGCAACCATTATGAAAACAATGATAAATATTATATTTTGCTATCTACAAGGTCTGATTTAAAAACCTCGACAATAAATGTTTTTCTTTATAACACAATCCAAGAAAAATACTTCTTGTCCGATTATTTTTTTGTATTTTGAGTCGTTGAATTCGAATCTAATTGGATGATGTCGCCGAATCTTGTTTGCATTATATAGGGCTGATATTGATTGAATTTTTCAATATGCCTAAGATGTTCTAATTCACGAGCAACATACTTCTTGAAACCACATAAAGATAATTCTGTAGTGCTTAAGGTGTAATAAATTTGTTTTTTTTATTTTTTATTTGATTGTTATGACCGTCTTCTGGTCGTTATTAAAGGTACTTTACAGATTTTATACTGGCCTGTTCAGAAGAGAGTATGAAAGTCAAGACATGAGTTTGTCATTGTAACCGAAAACTCCGGGTTTGCACGGGTTGTGCAAAAAGTTCTTTTCAAATATTTTTGTGACATCAACCAGCGCTCACTTTTCCAATCAATCATACTATTTTCTCTTCCTAATAGCAAGTTTGTATGTATTTTTAACCCGTTACACATATGGTATACGGGTAAATTCAGTTTGTCGGAAAGTTTGTAACACATTAAAGAAGACGTCGTAGACCCCACAAAGTAAATATATATTCTCTATGCCATTCATTCGCTTAATTTTAAAGATATTTAACTGAAATTTTAAACTTCAGTTTTTCTCGGCAACGACTAGGTTAAGTTTGAAAATGAAAGTGCCACGCCCATTTTCAGTCCATTCAAACTTACCGCTTTTTTATACCCGTTACGCATAGTGTGGAGGGTATATTCAGTTTGTCCGAAAGTTAGAACCCATTTAAAGAGGCATCGGAGAGACCTCATAAAGTATATATTTTATTGATCAGCTCGATGAGACGAATCGCTTTAGCCATGTCCGTCTGTCTGTCTATTGCGATGCATTTTACTCAGAATGTTTTTAAGATATTGATATGAAATTTTAAACTTAAGCTTTTTGTGGTCCTAGTTAGTTTGTATGTCAGAATCAACGTGCCACGCCCATTTTTAGGTATAGCCCCCTATACAAACTTACCGCTCATTTTCTAGTTTTTCTATGAAAATAGGTATTATTTATTAATATATTTACTCCAAATTGGGTAAAAACTACTTCTTATGTCATCCAATGTTAAATCCAAGGTGCCACGCCCATTTTCGAGTTTTTGTATGAAAATATTTTTTTTTCCGAATGAATCCGCCTAAGTGAACACTATCGATATGGTAAGGATCGGACTTATATAACATAAGACCTCCATACAAATTTGACCAAATTCATTGTGAAATTTAATCTAAGCCCCTGGTGAACATATATACCTTTGAAAGTATTGTGTAACGGGTATTTCAGCTTCGAGTCCACCGAAGTTAGCGTTTTTCCTTGTTTTTAGATTTTTTTATATGAAAATAATAATTATTTTTGAATATACTCACTTCAAATTGGGTAGAAACACATCTAAAACCATCCTATGTACACACCACCGATATAATAAGGATCGGGCTAATATAACATATAGCCCTATATAAACTTACCTTTGATTTTCTAAAATATTCAAGAAAATTATTGTTACATCATTAATTTGATACCAATGTTGTGTATAAACTTGATCTGTATCAGTCCAATGGTCCCTACACATCCTATCTCGAAGTACACACAAAATATTCAAAAATTCGTGTGACGGGTATTTAAACTTCGGATCCACCGAAGTTAACATGTTGTACATTTTTGTGTCAAACTGTATCAGGCAAAACAAGGGGTATTAGGACTACTATGAATCCGCAATGACATACGAATTGGCGTCTTATCAGAATGTCTGTCTGCTGTATGAACAGTTCTGCTTCGAAGACTTATCCAGAAACCATTCGATAAAAGAATGATTTTTCTGGGTAATAAGACAAAACTTCTAAACAAGCCAGCTTCAGATATGATAAGATCGAGATCCGATTTTCAACAGAATAAAGCATAATTGAAATATTAAAGCTTAGAACATTCCACTTGATTTATATTGTAGTAAAGATTTCAAATTGTTTAAAACTCGACATTTTTGAATCAGATCTTGTATTCTTAAAGTGACACCATAAACAACTATATGTGGTTCTCTATCCAATGACGGAATTATTTGTTTTTTATTCTACATATAAATATTTTATATATTTTATAAAATATCTGGTACCTTTGCGTGTTTTGTTGCACTTGTACGTTTATAATTGTAGTTTGTGGAATACAGTTTCGAAAAATTACAAAAATGATTGAAATCTTTTAAATCATTGACAAAAAAATTTATTAAAATTTATATTTTAAATGGTAAGTCATGTTCACATTGACTACAAAAAAAGTAAATAAATAAATTAAAATAAATATTAAATAAGTTTTATTCGGCAAAGTAAATAAACATTGTTAATCGTATCTTTTATGCCTTTTAACTAATATAAGTACCTAATATTGTAAAAAAAAAAAGAAGAAAATAATGCAGTTATTTGTCAAACTAACGAAACACTAAAAAATACGAATTAGAATAAACATTTTTAATGTAATTTAGGTTTATTAAGATAAAATAAAATACCTAAAGAATCATAACGAATATTTTATATAGCAATATGTTGCATTATGTTGCACTGAAAGTATAATTAATAAAATAAATTATTATACTAAATGACCAAAAATAAAGTTAACCAAAATGAAACTAGCAAAAATACAAAGCCTTTTTTAAATTGTTTTTATCGTGTAATACATATATTAATATATATATATATATATACAATACTTATTATGTATGTAACATATGTGTCTAAATATCGTGTCTTTAATTATATAGTAAAATATTTTTGTTTTTCAACTGTGCATTACCTAGTTAAATTCTTTATTAATTGTTTTTTTTTTTTTTTTGAGCATTTTATTGTACGAAAAAAAATAAATTTTTATATATATAAATCTTTAGCTAAATTTTTGTTAAAATTTTTATTACAATATTATTCTTATTGTTGTAAATTTAAGAATCTGTTTAACTTTAAATAAAAATATCTAAAAAATATGTGAATAGATACAATATACATATTGCAACAGTACAGGTATAATGTTACATAATAGAATCACATACGTAAAATATACAAACATATACATTCTATAAACTATACAGATCTTTTTTAATGATTATTACGATTTAAAAAATAAAAACAAAATATACTTTTAATGATGTACTGGCGTCTATAATATTTTATATATTTATTGTAATTGGAATACATAAAAGTATAAATAAACAATTAGGAAAATAAGCTCAATTTTGTCTAAAAATAAAAAATTTTAATTTAAGCAATTTATCAAAAAAACTTGTCGTCAAATATAACGACTATATAAATGCACTACATGTGAATAACTACAAATAAAATAGTTTCATAGTTTTCGGTTGTTTTATGAGGCAGAATTTTAATATATTTCAAAATGTTTTAATTTGTAAATATTAAAAATTCTAAAACAAAACAGTCCCAACAATCGATCTCATCGTCATAACATTGAAACTAGGAATACATTTAGGGTAAAGTGTAATTAACAACAGATTTCATTTTTTTTTTTTTTAATAATTTTTATTTGCCTATTAGATTGAAGACAAAGTGGTGTAGTGCATTTCTATGAATTTTTAATATTAAATAAAAAATTGCAATAATAATATTAAAATTTGAAAACAATTAAAACCACCAATGAAAACTTGTCATTATTTTATTTAGAATTGAACTAAATGAGTATGTAACACATTCCAAAGGACCAATTTATTGCGAAAAGCATTAAAATTGTTTGGCTATAATTTAATCGTTTAATCGTTTTTGTAAGTTATAAGCTATGCAAATATTTGTAAATAAATTTTATTTAAATACTAAAAGAATGCAAAACCAAAAAATGGGAAAAAAATTAAATTAAATAAATAAAAATAAAATACAATTATTTGTACTAAATCGCATTTCGAAATACAATTTAAACTGTAAAGAATATTATTAAATTTGAAACACAATATATTGAAATACAAATAAATAAATTAAGCGTATAAAATTTAATTTATATAAAAATATTTTGTGAATGTGTGTATTTATATATTATATATAAGCGTAATTTACTTGCAATGTTATATAAAATAATTTAAATTGAAGAAAATTTAACCAAAACGATATTTGCCTTTAATATTTGAAAATATTTACTACATAAGTACATACATATTATATATATGTAATTTATATTAACTTATATACATAATATATATATTTATGTAGGAATATTTTGTCGTATTTATTACACAACCAAAAAAATGTTACGATTTTTAGTATAGTATATGCGTAAATGTTAATGTAACTTTGAAAAAAAAAAAAAAATCAAAACAAAAAACCAAAACAATATTTCTTTATACAATCTAATATTTGCATCAAATAAATGTTTTATGTAAATGTTTACAATCGTCCTTAATATTTATGTAAAAAAAAATGGAATTTGTTAAATATACTGAAAGCATAATTAGAATGATCTGATTAAGGTGAACTATGCGCCGTAGTCATTTCTTGGGCCTATCAAATAGAAGCCCTATGGGCTTCAAGACTCTCTTGAGTCGTATTTTTTACTAGTAAAAACGTTAGCCTTGGACAGAAACAAATATCCTATAAAATAAAAACCCCACTAAACAAACAGTAAATCATTTTTAGCTATCAATCCTGTCTTGGCCATCGATGTTTTCGCCAAATTGATCGACAAGAGCATGAAGCATATTTAATATCGGAATTACCTGAACAGAAACGACGAAGCCAAAACTGTGCATGATTAGCTGTTACAGAATTAAGACTATAAATTTATTCGAATTGCCGTGCTTACTTTGTGGAACAAAAACAAGATCACTAAAGTCGAGTATGCTCCACTGCAAAAATACCCTGTACCCAAACTTTATGTACCTTAAGTTAAGTCCAATTTTACTACCATACCTCATTGTGTTAGATTTTCATACAAAAACTAAAAAATGGAGTATATTATGGGGCTATAGGTGATATGTTGGGGCTCATAGCTACTTGGAATATCTGAGACTGTTTCGCTTAACAAACATAACAAACCAACTTTAGTTTTCCATAATTAATTAAAAAATAAAACACTGATTTTATTGTTAAAATTGAAATTGCACAAAAAATAAATCTTCAAACAAACAAACTTCCGGTTTAAGTTAGTCACACTTGTTTTGAACGACTTTTTAGCAGAAAACATTTTGCATTCTACAGTTCGTTTTACGTTTTTGTGTAAATTTTTGTCACAATTTACTTTGTTTCCTATTAATATTTTTGATGCAATTGCGCTTTCACTATTGGATCGTTTCAATAGTCCGCGCTTTTAGTGAATTGCACGTTTTGAAAAATCAAACGACTGGCAAATGTACTAACGAATTTGTACAGGTGTTTAAGCGAATATGAAATATGATTCGCACAGAATGATATATTGTATATATATTTATATAAAATAATAAAAATGAAAGAAAACAATGCAAGTATAGTTTTAGACCATTAAAACAATGAATTAGGCACATTCGGTTCATTTAAGAAGTCGATTTTCTAATTTTCCCATACAAAAACGTTTTGCTTTTTAACATAAACAAAAATCAAAAATAAAAAACAGCTGATTGCAGCTTTCCCCAATGTTTTAGTATTTTTTTTTAAAGTCAGCCCCAATCCAATTTGGTAAAGCTGCAAAAAAAAAACAAAAAAAAAAAAATAGTGAAAAATTAAAAAAAAAACTGAAATTGCACAATACACAGCAGATGCGAAATGGAACTAAAAGCTGAAAGAGCAGCCAAAACGCCCGTACAACGTAGTAGCACATCCGCTAGTAACTGATATACGAACAGTTTCAATGTTCGCGAAGATCGATATAAAAAATCGCCGATATCTGAACATGTTCACTAAGGAACAAGAAAATAGCAAGTCACTACTTTTAGTCACAGTGCTACATTGCGATTTTTGCTGTGAACAAAACTGGGTCCACCAATCACAAAACTGTCAGAGAAGTGTTTTAGTAATGGTCGTTAACATTACTTGGTTACAGCCCTAACTTAATAATGGATAGTAACCCACTTTTTTTCACATAAAAAGAGGTCCCCTTTTTGCCAGTAAAATAATTTTGCGGAGATGATTCTTTAGAAGAATCTTTGTCATGTACGATTTATAGGTTATCACTGTCGTATGAAGCATTATTACTGGTCTTCGTGCTTACCTACCGATAATGAATTGACTACCAGCCATACTTATGCTAATACTCAGGGTGGACAACGAGAAGGCCAAGGTACACCACACGACCTTTGCAATTAATTTTATTACTTATTTTATTTTAAATAGTTGAAGTAGAGGTAAATCTTGAGTAAAGTTGCTGTAGAATAGATTTATCGCCAAATGATTTAAATAGTCAGAAAACTTCTGTAAATTGCACGATCCCAAAATTATTTTTCAATCATTGAATACAAGCTCAATGTAGATATAGATCATCATGAATATCTTGTTCTGGAGTATATCACGTTTTTCATATTTGAATCACTTGTCTTTTCCCATAGCTAAATAAGAATACTGTACAAAAGTCCAGGCATATTTCAAAGTGACCGTGAATGATTTTTTGTGGCGACCCAGAAGTCCATTCTATAATTCTGCTCAATCTAAACTTTTATCAAGTTAAATCAATGCGAATTTCTCAATATTGATCGCAGACTTTTGTAATACCAGATGCGTACAATGTACGCATCGAAAGAATCGATTTAGACAGCAAAGAAAAAAAAATTTCAAAAGTGATTGATAAATTGCCGTTGATTAAAATATTGTTCGCAACCGAAGAGGTTATTTCCTCAAACTCCTTCGAATTTTTGTATGGAAATAGGTATTATTTATGAATGTATTCACTTCAAATTGGTTAAAAACACATCTTATATCATCCTTAGTACACACCACCGATATGATACGGATCGGACCACTATAACGTATAGCCATATACAAACTTACCTCTCATTTTCTGATATTTTCAATAAAATTATTGTTATAACAAGTTTTTAGCTTAAAATTTAATATGAATATTGTTTCTAAACTTGGGTTCTAGCAGACCATTGAAGCCCACCTATACCATCTCGAAGTTCTATCTAAGCCACAGATGATCACACAAATTATTTAAAGATTCGTCTGACGGGTATTAAAGCTTCGGCTCCACCGATGTTAACGTTTTCCCTTCTTTTTTTTTTTTTTTTTTTTTTTTTTGTACAGCTGATGTTTAAAAAATGTGCAACTCTTTTAGAATCCAATGTTATCACCTAATATTTAGATTCCCTCCAAAATATGGCAATTCAATAGTCAAGTTCTCTTATGGCCCCATTGAACTCAGAAATTGGAACGCTGAATGCAAATGTGCCTTCGCATTTCAAAGTTTTGATATGAAAGTATCTGTATATTTGTATATCAAAGTGTTTTGACCAAGGGCAATCAAATATAACATTTGGGTAAATGTATTATAGCTTTTGTAAAGTACAAAATATATTAGATGAATTTGTCTTTGAAAATATCTAGCTATTCAAGTGTGAAAAATAAAACAAGACCTCGTTGGAACTCAATTTATATGTACTGTTATTTACCGAGGTTCAAAATATTTTTATAGAAAGAATTGACTTTACAACATTTACTTCAACTTTAAAAAACAAAGTTGTTTGTTTTTGAATCGATTTTTAAAGAATGTTCATAGTGCTTATGTTAAGCTCAGATAGTGTGCCTTATGTTGCACTGTTTTAAATCCTTCCTTTAAGGACTCTACCGAGACACGTAACAAAGTTCTCACTTCTGTTCGCGAAATGATAAAAATATTAGAAAATAAGAGTAGGGCAGATAAGGCAATTGACAAAGAAACCATAAAAGAAACCAATTTTCCTAGTTTGCAGACAAATTACCGGAACCAGAAGAAGGTATATATCGATACAATTGAAATATTATGTACTACTGTGGGCAAAAAGTAAGATGAATTTGTTTGTAAAATGAAAAATCTTTATTTATTCTTCTAAATCAATTTTATCCCCTTTAAAGTAATTCCCTCCCCGATAAAATACACTTATGCCAACGTTTTTCCAATCCTCGAAACATGCCAAATAGTCCCTTTCCGGTATAGCCATCAGCTCCTTCTTCGATTCAGCTTTTATCTCCTCAATCGACTTGAAACGCGTTCCCCGGAGTTGTTACACTTGAGTTTTGGGAATAGCCAGAAGCCAGAAGTCACAGAAGTCAGGCGAATGCGGTGGTTGTGGAACGATATTGGCGAAATGGTCACGAAGAACGAGTGCAGTGTGAGACGGTGCATTATGGTAATGCAAAAACCAAGAGTTATTGGCCCATAATTCTGGTCTTTTTAGACGAATTGCTTCACGCAAACGACTCATAACGCTTAAATAATATTCGAAAAATGCACTCTTGGTCGTTTGGTAAACACAATCGTAAATATATTACTGATAATGACATTGACATGAAGTTGGGCCCAATGTTATAAACAGCTCTGCTTATTTAAGAAAAAAAGAACCAGCCCGAAATGTTAAGCCCGCGAAGTTTAAATTAAAAATTATCCTTACTTTTTGCGCACAGTAGTATATTATTTAGGCTAAAATGGACTTAGCACTTTGGATTGAACATGGAAAAATCTATTCGGATAAAATACAATTTTTATAAATCCATACTTCTGTATGCATAATTTCTCTTCAATTTTAAAAACAATAACAAAATCAAGTACAATTCATGATTTAGAAAGTTAATAATTTATTTGCAGAATCGATTTAGCACAGTTAACAAATCTAGAATTTGTTTGCTAAAGTAAAAAAAAAAAATAATAATAACTAATCACATTGCAAAATAGCAAAAATTTCAAAAGAAGGGTAAAAACTGATAGAACACATTTCGTGCGAATAAAACAGTAAACTAGTCTTCACTATTTTTTTCGGTAGTGAAAGCACTTAAAAAAAAGGTTCCGTTAGTTTTGTGAGTGCGACTTTCGCACGAATGTGCCGTGCTCCATCGAAGAGGTTTTTTTTTTTTTTTTTGTTAACCTTGATGCGATTCGCGGTTCGCGATGTGACGTTTCCACCTTCGGTTGTTAAAATTGTTCCGGTTTTGCATAAAATTCGTGTGCTCTGCAAAATATATCCAGTGCCTAGTTCCTTAAACTATTCCTATCTCTGACCGTTGCTCATTCGTACTTTTCGAAGAAGCGCTTCTTTAGATCAGGTGGATATGTCACATAGATGTAGTGTTCATTTTGGCCGACTTCATTCTGAATTATTTCATGCGTTGACGACGAGGCACGTAACGATTGTTGGGAGGCTCCGACATGTCTGTGACGTGTCTCCAGGGGTCGCGGGTGTGTATTGTAGTGCCTGCCACCCGATGAACCGGCTATTGTGCCAATTCCACCACTCAGAGTACTTGTGTCAACCAATCCGGCGTTGGAATAAACCGTTGCCGCCGATGTTTGCAAGTTGCTGGTGACGTTAATATTTGGTCCTCCTCTGCTGCTGGTGACAGCTGTTGTGGCAATCGGACGACTACTTGTATATTCGCGTCGGTCTAAAATGTCCTGTTGGTAGCCCATATTCGTCGCTGTATGCCGCTGATGATGTAACGGCGTGTTTGTGTTCGAAGAGTGCTGTTGTTGGTGCTGCGCATGGATACCGACTACGCCCACTCCAGTTGAGGATCCCGCCGACGTAGGGGTTCCCGTTCCCTGAGCCGGCGGACGCTGATCGCCGGTGGCTATGTAATGACGTGGACTGTGCCGGTGATAATCGTATTGGAGTGGTTCGGGGTACAAGTCGTGTTGCTGCTGCTGCTGTTGCTGGTAATAGTACTGTTGCTGTTGTTGTTGCTGCTGAGCTATTGTCTGAGGACCATGTATCCCGCCGCCGACGACTACGCCGACATCGCTCGCTGTCATATAATCGGGCTGGTATTGGAGAGGGTGATGCAGCATATAGCCTGCGTCGGTAACGCCCGTTTGATGATAATGAAGTTGGTGGTTGGCATTGATTGTCGTTTCTTCGGAGCTGAAACAAGTGACTTTGGTTGATTCAAAGGGCACTCACAATCAGATTTGCTGTTGGCGTGCAAAAAATTTACAGCGTTGTCAACTTACTCGAAAAGTATCCAAATGATATAATAACAAAAACAAATGCCAGTTGAGAGAACAAAAATCAATATGACAATGAGTCCCCAGGGAAAGGCACGTGGTTCCAGCGGTCCATCCTCCCAATAACGATCACAAGTAAGATACCAGCAAACCGCTTTGTTCATTTCCTCTGTATGAATTATAAACCAGATTGTTTAAAACATTCACTTCCCTAAAATGTATCGCCTTTCTTCTTACCTTCCATTTCCTTGAAAGCTTGATCTGACATGGTCAACAAGAGACTACCAATGCAACTACGCACAAGTAGTTCGCAGCGTAATTTCAATTTGCTTAGATCCTCAGCTTTGCAATTGGCCCGCGCTTTTTGAGCATTCGACGACACATTATTGTTGCTGTTGTGAATATTACTGCTGTGACTGTTGTTATTGTTAGACTTTGTCTGGTCCTTGGCGGTGGTATTATCCTGTTCACCTTCAGCCACATTCTCACTTCGATTTGTCGTTGATGATTCATCTTGTTTAGCCTCAACTTCCCCATTCGACTTGGATTGCATTGGAATAGAACTTTTCCCTCCACTGATAACGCCATTTTTAAGTTTTTTTAAAAATGATTCGTTGGCTTGATTGGATTTTGAATCTGAGTCGCTTTGCTTATCTAAATCTGAAAAGAAAGTACGTTAAACGGAAAGTAGTAGTTAAAATTAAAAAAAAAAAGTTTAATTTAAACTCTTTAGCTACATCAATAGCCTAATGTCCAGTATTTAGTTGGACAAGGATGACCTAGCGAAAATATAAATTACAACTAGACGCACACTTGGCGAATCAAAACAAATTCAAAGGCTCATGTTTTAATTATTACAAGTAGCGCCTTCAAATTTTTAGAGAAAAATAACCTCAAAATCTAAAGGCTATAGAAACTTGAGATGTTTAGTGAAATTGTAAACAAACAATCGGGAATCATTTTTTCTCAAATGCTACAACTGACTCTCTTCTATTTATATTTTTTGTGGTTTAAGGAAAATGACTGTTGCTCATATCAAAAAAATACAGAAGATCGACTAGTAATGGTACAAAGATGAAACTATAAATGCAACTATTGTAAACTTATTTCAAGTTTATTTACACAAATGAGTCGTTTATTTTGAAAGTGGCACAAGTCACTATCAGGGATTTTTAATTAATTTAAAAAGCAATTAAAACAAGGAAAACGTTAACTTCGGTGGAACCGAAGCTTAAATACCCGTCACACGAATCTTTGAATAGTTTATGTGTGATCATTAGTGGCTGATATACATCTATAAATATGTATATATTCGAAAATAATTACTTTTCCATACATTTGTTCGAAAATAATCAATAAGTTTGTATGGGTGCTATACCTAAAAATGGGCGTGGCACCTTGGTTTTGATTTTGGATGTCATTAGAAGGGTTTTTACCCTAATTTAAGTGAATAGTTTCAAAAATAATACCTATTTTTATACAAAAAATCGAAAATGGGCAGTAAGTTTGTATGGGGGGCTATATCTAAAAATGGGCGTGGCAGCTTGGATTTGATATTGGATGACATTAGAAGTATTTTTTCTCAACTTCGAGTGACTACATTCATAAATAATAGCTATTTTCATGCAAAAAATTAGAAAAAAGGTAAGTTTGTATGGGGGGCTATACTTAAATTTGACTTGTAAGTTTTCACTTTCAGTTTGGCGGGTCACAAATTTAAATTTTTTGTATTGAATTGAAAAATATTTAAAAAATTGACTACCCTATGGAATCAATGAAAACACTCGAAGTATCGGTGTAATTTTGTAAATTTCCGAGTATCTACACCGTCAAGGGCGAACATATCGAGCAATGATACGGGACTTTTTTTGCCCTAGTTGGCTGAAGACGGCACCACATGCCACACAGCTCGTGAATCAATCGACATATTGAAGGATGAATTTGGTGAGCAGTTTATCTCTCGAAATGGCCCAGTGAGTTGGCCGACAAGATCATGCAATTTCACGCCTCTTGATTATTTCTTCTTGTGTTATGCGAAGTCGTTAGTCTATGTGGACAAGCCGAACACGATTGAAGCGGACAACATTTACATGAAGTTATCTTTAAAACTTAAATGGCAAAGGCCAATTTATCGATTCCAATAAAAATTTTGAATATTTGATGCAAAATTCAGTGTTTTATTCGATTTTTATAAAAACTACGCTTAAAAATCACCCGTTGGAGATGCCTGTCTGTCTGTCAGTTGCGAGGTGATTTATTCGCTTTGTTTTAAAAAGCTGAAACATGAAACTTAACCATTCCTCGGTCCTAGGTAGTTTTTATGTTAAAATTAGACCACGCTATATGTAAGGTATAGCCCCCATATAAATTTACCGCCTAATTTTGAACTTCCCTAGGAAAATATATTATTTATGAATGTATTCACTCCAAAGTGGGTAAAAACAATGGTATGTCATCCAAAATTAAATGCAATGTACCACGCCTATTGATTATTTCTTCTTCCTACTTATACACCACTGATATGATAATGATCGGACAACTATAACATATAAACTCCATTTTCTGATATTTTAAAGAAAATTATGGTTATATACACTTATGTATTTTTAGTACATAATTTGATGTCAATAATGTGTCTAAACTTGGTTTTTATTAGACCATTAACCCCCACCCATCCCATCTCGAAGTTCTATGAAAGCTACAAACCATTTAAAGACCCATGTGACGAGTATTTAAGTTTCGGTTCCACCGAAGTCATTGTTTTCTTTAAGGAACTCGAAATAATGAAGGAATAGACTGGAATCGGAAAAGTTCAAAATCGGCTTTATGGACCCAAACTAAGATATGTTCTTTAGATTACCATATGTCTAATTCACACCAAATATGGGTTTCTAGGTTAAGTAACAAAAAAGTTTGAGACAAAACACCAAAATTTGGTATAGGCTTCTATACTATAGGTCTACCCATTAAATTCAAGGTCTTAAATTAAATAGTATAAAATGTCTTTTTTAGATGATAATATAGCTAGAACCGCTTAGTATATGTTTAATATTTACATTTCTTTAATATATCTTAATTAGTTATGATATCGATTTTTTTACATATAAAAACTCTTTTGAAAGTGCGGATCCTTGAGAGGCCAATTCCACATGTAAAATTAATTTGAAGTCCGATACGCCATACTATATATGCTATTTTAACACATTAAAACATGGAGTGTTAATGTAAGCCTCTATATCTCGTCACGAACAGTACAACCCCCAACTTTCGGCATAAAATCAAAAAAAAAACATTCGTTAACTGTTCAAATGTTGGCTTGTTCGAATCGCAATAAAATATAGGCCCCCATACAAAAACATTATTCCTTTGTTGTATTTTTTGCAAAATACTAGGTATTTTTGGGACTGTCATCTAGACTCTAGAAGACTCTAAAGAATAGAAAATTCGCGGAACTAATGACACAACTTCTGTTGGGCCGTAACAGTCATTAATAGCATCAGATTCCAAGACCTCGACATCTACAAGGACCCAAAAAGACCACATGATGATTGATGCCAGTCATGACTCGACTCGGACCATTTCCTTGTTGTAACCAAGGTAAGTACCAAACTTAGTAAAGCGAATGACAAGCGAGCTACCATGGATACAAGGAAAACTTCGATTCATGGGTGCCGCACGAGTTAAACCTTTTAAAATTGTTTTCTTTTTTTCATTTTTAATTTTATTAGGACAAGGACCATAATTGGAGTTGAATTATGAAATTGTCGTCAAAAAAAACACTAACATGCGCATATTTGGCTTAAATTGGTAACGATATCCATATTAGATTTAAGATTGAAAATTCAAAAAAAAAAAAAAAAAGAACAAAAAAACAAAGGAACAAACTTATGCCGGAATTTTATAATGTATAAAGTACCGGCATACGTTCGCCATTCGATCAGCAAGGAATAAAACTTTTTTGTCCGTTTTCTCGGGTTGATCTGTCTTATTTTTGTAATCAGTGGCACGAACAGTGACAGCATAGCCAAAAAAGAATTTCATATATGTCAGAATATGATCCTCATGACTTGGAATTAGTAAAATGTTTAACTCTACAAATACAATCATCATCAACTAAAGTTGCGATTGTGAATATTTTTAATATAAGAGATTAATTTAGAAATAAAACGTATGTTTCGTACCCATTTGTTTTGCTTCATTGATTTGGCCGACTTTATCCTGGATTAACTGACGGCTTTGTACTTTGGCAGCCCGAGTGGCACCAGTCATGGAAGTTCTGCGAAATGAAACAAACAAAAAACTCGTTAAACATTCATTGAATTAATTGTAGAAACGACTCACCTTAGTGGTATTAAACTCAAATAAGCGGCATTCGCTTTGGCTAATGCAGAATTTTTGACCCAATGAATCACCCCAAACCTCAATGTCTGTGATGTGCTGATCACCGAATTTAAGGCTTGAGGATTCCTCTGTTTGAAAAACTTCGCAACGCATAATATCGCAAAAGTCAGCTAAGCAAACAGAGTCCTCCGCCTTTATTTTATGAAAGACATGTTTAATTTTTGTGAGAAAAAACAGTTGCAAGACTTTTTGTTGCAATTATTTCGTTTTTTTTTATAAGTCTAGTTTAGTTCCAAAAACAAAACCGCATCAACAATTTTCTTTTCAGGTCTAAATTAGGGTTTAATTGAAAATTCAATAGACAAATATTTCTTTACCTCGTTAACTATCGTTTTGTGACGCGTTTCGAAATGTAAGTCGAGAAATTTTTCTTGGTAAAAACTTTTACCGCATAGACGACACGTCCACTGTGTGGGCCGGTCTCGTTTTTTGGCATCTTGACGTGGCGCGAAGAGATCTCGAAATGGATGCAACGGACATTCTATAGGCAGCTTAACCTTTAAAAAAATATACATTAAAAACATATAATAGTTTATTGAATTTCTTAGTATTACACAAGAATTGCCTTGATTCATCGAAAATATCTGAAACTTTCTTGTAAGTTGGCCCCTGAGTTCCGATCGGAATTATTGTTCACGAATTATTCACGAAAACTGATTCGAAAATTGTAAAACCTGATTTCAAAAATAAATCATTTAACAGATTCGGATTCAGCAACAATAAATTATATCTTATAGGAAAGCTTCAGACATTTGCTTTTTTGCTGTTGATTAGTGTTATTAAAGCAATTATTACCTGGTATTTGTCCAATATTGGTGTCCATTTTGAGCGCACTATTTTGCGCACTAAACGACTGTTATCTCGGGAACAGAGCATTTTGATAACGTTTGTGTGTGGCCATGGTATAAGAAGTAAAAAATAAATAATTGCGATCTGTAACAAATAACATAAAAACATTGAACAAATCAGTTTCGGTGACAACAAGACACATTAAGTAATAAATCGAATAAAATATCAAATTATTGTTACTCATTTTATGCGTACATCTTATTTTCAAAACAAGGAGAAACGTTAACTGGAACCGAAGCTTAAATACTCGTCACACAAATCTTTAAAGAGTTTATGTGTGATCATTAGTGTCTTAGATAAAATTTCGAGATGGGATCAGTGGGGGACTGATACCACCCAAGCTTACACATAATATTGCTATGAAATAAACTCGTAAGGTAAAAATACAGGTATAACAATATATTTTTTTGGAAATATCAGAAAATGAGAGGTAAGTTTGTATAGGGCTATATATTATAGTGTCTATATATTATATGTGTTTACGCAATTCGGTGTGAACACACTCATACATAATACGTATGGGAGCTATACCTAAAAATGGGCGTGGCACTCTCATTCTCAAATTTAACATAGTCGTAGCCGATAAAAGTTTAAAATTTCAGTTAAATATCTTCAAAACTAAGCGAATGAATCGCAAAGCGTCAAACAGAAGGACTTGGCTAGATAGACTCGTCTCATCGAGCTGATTATCAATATATATACTTTATGTGGTCTCCGATGCCTCCTTTAATGCGTTACAAAATCTCCGACAAACTGAACTATGTGTAATGGATATAAAAACTCGAAAATTTGTATTGGGTATGTATAAAAATGAGCGTGGATTTTTGGTTTTAACACTTTAACTGCTTAAGGCTGGGAAAAACTTAGGTTTCAAATTTTATGTCAATATCTTTAAAAACTAAGCGAATGAGCGGACATGGCTGGGTCGACTCGTCTCGTCGTACTGATCAGGAATATAAATACTTTATAGGGTCTACGATGTCTCCATTAATGCGTTACAAACTGTTCAAAACTAAAAAACTTTTCAAAATTTGGTGGACATTATCTTTTAGCATTAAACCATGGTTTAACTCGTAGTTCTGCGTACTTTAAGAAAACCTTTCTCATAAAGATAGCTTTCAAACAAAAAAGTGTAACAAAAGTGCGATAACCTTAAATGGTTTGAAAAAGGGTTAAAATTGCGTTATATCTTGAAAATACGCAGAGGTACGATCAAAAATGTCATAATAATAACATTGTACCAAAAGGATAAGTTGGTTCATAAAACATGTTAAAAAATTAAAATCGGTTTGTAATTTGAACAGAGCTATTGCTCTTTAAGTGAAAAATAAGGAACATTTGTTTTTTGACCCTAAATCCAGACCCTATGAATTAAAAAAAAACCGTTTTCTTCTACACGAAGGACCTACAACCTACACTATAAGATTTCATTGCTTTCTCAATAAAGACCAAGATAGTCAAGTTTAAGTTTTGTATAATTACTTTTGACGGAAAAAAATATTTAACTAACTTTTGACGGTTGCTACGCATAAATAGAACAAGAAACTCGGTGCGATATACCGTTATCATCTTCCAATAAGTACATCGATCGATTCAGGATAGATCAAGGATTACAACAACATATCTTATTATAGTCTGACATCAATAGCACAGTAGGAAGAAGGAAGGAAGTTGAATGTGAAAAAAAATTTGGTTGTCAATAGACATTTGACTAAATGGTATATTGTAATTGTAATAATAAGTATTCACAGGAACATTTTTGCTTTTTGAATGACAGACTAAATAATGGAGCATTCAAAAACATCTAATTAAGGACCAAATTACGAAGGTAACAGTCTAAAGTATAAATAAAATAATTTATCTAAAACTGTAATGTACAATAAGTTGGCCATGGAGATCCTTGGCAGCCCCCGCCTTCGTTACAATGGTCCATTGGTTAATTAATTCGAATCTATGGTGAGTAAATCCAAATGAAATTTACCTAAAAAAAATCTCTGTCGGAATCTAGCCAAATATACTTTCATAAATACTTATAATATATTGTTCTAATGCTGTTTTTACAGCAAGACACAGTTGTAAAATTTTGAGTATTTTCTTAGGTGGAACATTTTTTAAAATTCCATAACTTTGGAACGAGTATATAGAAATTTGAATTTTTTTCCTTATTTACGGTAAAAGACCTTATTTTTTCTTCAAAATAGTTTTAAATTAACAAAAACTTTCTTTTTTGAGCATTAAAGAACTAATTTTTCGCGAATTAGAAGTTTTTTTTTTCAATGTATTTTACAAAATTCGTGGACTTTTTCAGGAACATAAAAAAACATTGTTATTTCCAACGGGTTATTCAATTTTTTGTAGGGATCATCGGTCATTTTGAATAAGTCCTAATACAAAATCCAATAAAAGGATGATATACGAATGTAGATTATATTGCTGTTGCTCCCAACACTAGCAAACGTTTTTTTACTATCGATTTTGGACCACCAAAATTATGGATGAGAGCACTAATTTAATCGATTACAAATCATTTGACACAAAACAGCTGATTTACCTAAAATTTTATTAATTCGAAAGAAAGTACACAAAATTGAAAATTCTTTGTTGCAAAACCTTATATTTGTCGTTCATGCCGTACTGCAGTTGTACAAAAAGTATAACAACGAGGAAGAGCCCAACCACTTCGCCTCGATAATAAAGATCCTGATTTCAAGGTTTTCGAGGAAAAAAAAAGTTCAAGTAAAAATTTGCAAAAGGAAAAGTAAATGTTTGGAGTCGACTTTTTGTCGATAATCTTAGCTCATTGGCCAAAACAAAAAATGCTAAGGAAATAATTAAGCTGCTAACAACATTTCCAGATGATTGGTCGATTTACAGAATGCAAAACGTTTTCAGTCTCGCGCTATTTATTAAGTCTAAGAAAACTAAAGCAAGATCATGGATTTGCCTGCGAGCCTGCAAAAGATTGAAAATAAACTTTTACAATCTACTGTGGAAAAGGTATTAGCTACTACTTGATGGATGAAAACTCCAAAATCGATAGTAAAAACGTTTGCTAATGTTGGGAGCAACAGCAATATAAGCTACATTCGTATATCATCACTTTTATTGGATTTTGAAATTTGTCTTACAAAATGACCGAGGTGCTAATACAAAAACTTGAATAACTCGGAAACCCGTTGGAAATAACAATTTTTTTTATGTTCCAGATACGCTAATGAATCCACGAATTTTTAAAATATATATGAAAAAAAACTAGCCTACGTAATTGCGAAAAATCCGCAATTTTTCTTTAATGCTCAAAAAAGAAAGTTTTGTTCATTTTAAACTATTTTGAAAATGGCAGAAAATATGATCTTTAGATTCGTAATCAAAAAAAAAAAAACATCAAAATCCATTACCCGTTCCAAAGTATAGGAATTTAAAAATCTGTTCCACCTAAGAAAATTTGCTAAAATTTTAGCTTTGTGTGCTCAAAAACTAAACAATTTCTAAAAATTCTTTCTGATTCGCGATTTGTCTTGACCACTAATCCCCCGATTGAGGTATATATCGTTTACAATAATTCAGATTTTTTAATTTCATTTGGATTTACTCTGGTATGAAATTTTATGAAGATTAAACAGGCCTGCGAGAGTGAGTTACAAGAACATTTAGGTGTATTTCGGGTGTATCTTTTCGCGCGGATTAGGAATCCGACCTTTAAAATGCCAATCAAGTCATGGTTTCGGGTTTTTTAGGTCAAATGTCTCAATTACTGATAATTTGTCCATTTTATTTTATTTTTTTTTTTTTTTTTTGACATAACACATTTTTTTCTTTCTTTTTTTTTTTTCAAAATACGAATTCTTAGCTTTAAAACCTAATTTTGAAAAAATGAGTTATGATGATTGACAAAAAAAGTTACAACCTCTTTAAAAAAATTTGCTATAAATTTCTAGTTAACCGTGTGGTGCGTTGTCATTCAAGAATATCACTGTAAGTTCAGCTTGGCGTAAAAGGCTACTTATAACCAATAACCTCATTAACAAATGTACAAAAGAATGTACCAAAATTGCAATAATGCCAAGTATAGACATAGATATTACAGCTTGCAGACAAAGATTATGGAGACCCCCAACTACCGTGAGTGCAATAAAACCTAAGGACTCCCGGAAACGTTATAAGGAACATGATGTACGGATATGCAGGAAAGGCGCCAAATAAGAACTTATTGCCACTGTCGACAATTTAAATGCGGTTGATGAACGTCTCACCTCGATATGTTGAAGATGAAATGGAGAAAGAATGAGTTCTAAGAAAACCGTTTTAAAAATGAAATTAAAATTTTTATTGATGACTTGGTCTAGGAGAAAAAATCTGTTGCACAACCATCGGAATGTTTAGCCTGCATGACACCAGCAACAGTAATGAAGAAAAGCTAATCGGAACATGATCATAAGTGGTATTCGATTCCCATCCATAAGGTTCCATGGGGTAGTATTTTAAACACTTACTAAGGGCTCACTAAGGCTCTGACTGTAATAATGAACAAAAGAAGCATATTTTAAACTCAGCTACGACAGCCAAAACTCAAACGTAGGACATATGATAATACGCAAGGATGTTCTTTCTACATGGATGAACATGGGAGCATAATAACGGATGTTCAATGATCACTTCCACTTCTTGGGGATGAACGGAGAAGTGGAAGAAATTACTCTTGCTAATCGAAGCTATTAAGGTCTCGGCTTAGGCGACCAAATAAGAAATTTGCTTTACGGTTGTTGGCTAGTGCAATTACATTACAAAATTATTTGTGTTAGTGACTTCTTACATTTGTCCAGAAGCAAATATACTGAGAGTTCATATAAAAAACATGATTTTTTTTAGAAAATTTTGACTCGTTTTTGACAACTCAAAATGTTACCCCTTCTATCTATGCAGGCATTAAATTCCAAATTATATTTAATTCGATGTGGTTTGGATGTTAATCCATTTCAAGAACTTTGGTTAGACAAACGGACGAGCATTTTAAAAATATGTATTTATTTTATAGCATACTTTTAGGTTTGGTTGTGTGCAGTACACAATATAGAAACATAGACAAAAGTAACAATCGGCCAATCTCTTCCCATGCAGTATATACAAAGTTTCAAGAAATAGTCAACCAGAAAATGGTAAATCAATCATAAGATGCCGGATATACATACATATGCATGCGAAAAATGTTTATTCTTTCAATAAACGTGACAAAAATTTTTGCAAGTTTAAAACAAAAAACAAAAAAAACAAGTAATTAAATGCCACGTTTTCATTGCTGTATGTCCTGTGTTCCTTTACGAACAAAATAACCAGTCCCTTTTGCACCCCTATACTTATAACCGTGCGCGGTTTTTTTCCGTTTCCCTTTTTTTTTTGGGTCATTCGAAACAGTCGCAATGCAATTACACAGTTTTAAAAATCGATAAAATGCGCAGGGGGTTGACAGTCCTTTGGAGAAAACACAAAAGGATATTCCTTAGCAGAACGACTATTTTATCGAAAAAAACTGCAATGTTCTGCAGTGCAACTAATTACTTACCTCTAAGTTATGATATTTAGGCGACATTCATAATATTTGTTGCTATTTTTTTGAAGCAAGGCTTTTAAATTCTCATAAGAAAAGCAGCTGATGATATTTTAGGTTAGGATTTGCGTTGTGCTGAGGTTTCAGTTTCAGTTTTGTTTCACTGATTGCGAGTTTTTTGTGCGAGATTGTACAATAATTGTATAATTAATTTACTTTAATATTTTATTGCATTATTATTTCGAAATATTTCCGAAAGTAAAGTTAATATTTTTCTTTTTGTGAACGCGTCGCCTTCTCGGATAACGTCTGAACTAGAGAAAATTTCTACACTAATAAAAATAAAAAAGATTATGACAGGAGTAAAGCTTTCACTTTAGAGAAAAAGCTTTTCTTTGAGAAAGCTCTTTTTGATTTGGTAAAACTAAATTATTTGCTTTTGAAAAGAGCTTTTTGGTCGTTATTTGACAAAAATTTTACTAAACTTATAAAAATAATCAATCTAAACATACAGCCTTGTTCTCAATTTCAAATATTTGAACAAAAGTTGAAAAAATAAAGTTTGTTAGTAATTAGAAAAATTTCGGAAAAATGAATTTTTTGTTTATTTTGTATCTTTCGAATTCAAATTTCTAAAAAACTATTTAATAGTTCGGAAAACCCAATAAAGGATTAACTTTCTAAAAAATATAGCAAAGGATTTTAAATGTTGACAATTAAAGTAACTTAAAAAAAGAGGACGTTACATAATACAGGTCACAGATTATACAAGGTTGTCAAATATCTCCTTTCCCTTCCGCTTTTTTGTCTTTTGAATTTCGCGGCTATATACAAAGCGCTACAGAGCCCTTATCGGGCAATACTATACATCATTTGAAAGGTTGACATAACCTACAAAACGATGCATGCATTTTGGATACTGCGTTCAAAAGTTATAGACGTGTAAACATGGAGTTCACTAACGCCGAAATTCGCCGTATTTTGAAGTTTTCCTTCGTTAAAGGCAAATCCGATAGAGAAACGTTCCGTGAGATTAATGGTGTTTTGGGAATGGTACTCTAACACTTCGAACCGCGGAGGAATGGTTTCGACGATTCAGAGCCTTTGAAAACGACACCATGGATAAGCCGCCCGGCGGAAACGACGAATACCGATCAAATCATTGAAAACATCGAGTTGGACCGCCATGTGACATCTCGTGACATCGCCCAGGAGATGGGAGTTAGTCACCAAACCATTTTAAACCATCTGCAGAAGGCTGGATACAATAAAAAACTTGATGTTTGGGTGCCGCATGATTTGACGCAAAAAACCTTGTGGGTCGAATCAACGCCTGCTACTGCTACTGAAACGGAACGAACTCGACCCATTTTTGAAGCGGATGGTGAGTGGCGACCAAAAATCGATCACGTGGTTGAAGGCCGGTGAACCGTCCTCAAGCAGTGGCCAAGCCGGGATTGGTGGCCAGGAAGGTACTATGAGCTGCTCCCTGATGGCCCGACGCTTAATTCTGCCATCTACTGCGAGCAACTGGACCGCTTGAAGCAGGCGATCGACCAGAAGCGTCCAGAGTTGGCCAACAGGAAGGGTGTAGTGTTCCACCAGGACAAAGCCAGGCCACACACATCTTTGGTGACTCGTCAGATGCTACGGGAGCTCGGATAAGAGGTTTTATCGCATCCACCATATAGCCCAGACTTAGCGCCAAGTGATTACCATCTTTCCTGTCCATGGCGAACAAAAAACGGCGCATATTTGAACTAAATCCGATCACTGTAACACTTTTTATAAAGTATTGAATAAAGAGCAAAAAAACGGAAGGGACATATTTGACAACCTTATAAAAAGATTTTCTGCGCAATAAAGCACCATTACACAATGTAAGACCGGTCAAGGAATTGATGGATATCCTTAATTGAGAAGTTCTTTCGCATGAGCTGCATGCCAAACTTGGCTCCAACTTGTTCGCTTCGATGGAACAATATCTGGTTCGCCGCAAAAGAACAATTCTTTTGGAGTGGCATCAACAAATTCACTGAGAGTTGGTAAAAAATGCACCCTAATGCAGCATTAGGGTACAAACCGTCAAAGGATGTCCGCAGGGGGCGTGCTGTCACCTGTGCTATGGAGTCTGGTGGTAGATGGCCTACTGACTAGACTAAGCAACAATGGAATACAATGTCAAGGCTATGCAGATGACATTGTAATCATTGCAAAAGGAAAATACAAAGAAACCCTATGTGATATAATTAACAGGGGTTTAAGTATAACCCAAGAAAGGTGCAGGGAGGTAGGACTAAATATAAAAATCGTTGTACCAGGAAGTACAAGCTATCAAGACTCAAGGCGGTTGTACTGAGAGGTGTGGAAATACCTTTTAGTACAGCTGCAAAATACTTGGGCTTAACTATGGAGAGTAAACTTCTCTGGAAAAGCCACACAGTTGATGTAATTTTAAGATGCACTAAGGCCCTGTTCGTATGCAGGAAATTAGCAGGCAAATCCTGGGGATGCAAACCCAGTACCATGCTATGGCTATACAGCATGGTAGTCAAACCCATACTCCTATATGGGGTGATTGCGTGGGGAGATAGGTCGAACCAACTTACGACCAAAAAAAACTTGAGTCATTACAACGACTAGCATGCATAGGCATCACGGGGCAATACGTACCTGTCCTATAGCAGCACTTGAAGCACTTTTAGACCTGACACCACTAGATATAGAAGTGAACCTAAGAATGAGAAGCACGCTTATCCGCATATTGATAGATGGAGATAAAACTGCATCTACCTTCTGCAAGAAACACATGTCAACGTGAATGGAAGGGTCTCAACTTCTGTCAATGCCTATGGACATTATAACCAAAAGGTACAACATTGACAAAGACTTCGCCATCAGATGGTCAAGTAAGGAGACTTGGACATCTGAAAATGCTTACGTAATAAAACCACACACTATCAAGTGGTATACAGACGGGTCACTCTAACAAAACTAAACTATGGGAATCCCTGGGCAGATACACTAGCATCTTCCAGGCAGAGATCTGCGCGATAATCCGTTGCGCGCAGATCAATATTAGCAGGAACTATAACAACTGCGATATAGCAATACTGTCAGACAGTCAGGCAGTCCCTAAATGTACTAGGGCAAAATAATAAGATGCAACTATTGTGGGTGCCAGGACATACAAACATCCCAGGGAATGAGCTAGCAGACGCTCTAGCCAGGAAGGGGGCGGCAACTCCTCTAATAGGTCCAGAACCGTATTGTCCCATTGGAAGTCATACACTTAATGAGACAATACGTAATGCTATAAAATGTGCCAGGGATGAACACTGGAGTTCAAGGCAAGGCATGCGACAGGCCAAATTGCTAATAGAAGGATTCAACTCTAAGGTTACCAAAGCATTGGTTAAGCTGGATAGAACTCAGCTAAAGATCATGATAGGGGTCTTAACAGGTCACTGCAGACTTAGAAAACACCTACATGTAATGGGTGTAGCGAGCTCTCCTGAGTGCAGGTTCTGTGGTAGTATGGAAGAAACACCTATCCATATTCTATCAGAATGTGTTGCTACGTCCAGAAGTAGAATGTTATTGTTAGGAAGTCACACACTTTACTTAGAGCAGGTTAGAAAAACCGAACCTATAAAAATGATGAGATTCATACAAAGAATAGGGCTTAGAAACTTTAATTTAGCCAGTAAGGGTGTACAATACACCTCTCTAGGTAGCAGTACAATCATCCCCTAAACTAAATAATAATAATAAAAAAAATGCATACCTTACGATGAATATTACATCTGTATTACCAAAAAACTTTTTTTTTACAACACATAAACAATTCTGTTCTTTTTTTTTTTTGCTCATCAGAATAGTTTCAGAAACTTATAGATGCCCTAACCACATTTAGTTGACAATGTCATAAGCACTTTGTAGTGGCCACAGCTCCTCATTATAAGCAGATCTCCTAAATTTTATAGATGGCCAACCCGAATCTTCCTTTGCAATACTCACATTTATACTAATTTTATTAAACATCGACTTGATTGAGTTGATATTTTGATATTTTTTTAAACATTTTACCCAGAGCGTTGATCGAGCGTTCGACTGTGGCCATTGTTAAGACAAAATGGGTCGCCCATGGCTAGATTCATTGGAAATTGGCCTGCTCTTGTAACGTAAGGTTTTAGCTTAAATTTAAGCATAATTTGGAAATTATATCACATTATCTACTATAGATGATCAATGAAAAACGGTAAAAAATATTGTTTTTTTTTAATATTAACATAAGCTTAGTCTGATGCTTGAATCAAAAAACATTTTGGCCACCTGTGTAATTATTCGTGGAAGCAAACTCGAACAGTGCAATGTGTTGTAATTATTTTACTGAAATATTTGTACTTTTAAGGAGTTTCTTGCACGAGACCCTCTATAGAGATTACGTGTGCCCGAACTTTACAATGAATGTAGCGCATGTCTAAAAAAAATTGGATTATTTTTTCCGAGTAATGAGAGAGGTTATTGCACCTAAGTTTTGTAGTACTAACCAGGAATATAAGTAACGTTTAGTAAAAGAAAATTCAGCCATATATTTTTGTGTCTTCTAGCTAAAGAAGTAAAGAATTGATTTAAATCCTAAATCAAATCAAAATGTTAAAAAGATGTTGAAACAAAACCAGATAAAAAATTCTACATAAAAATAGTTTTTATAAGCCTGTTTGAATAAATTAACACAATGTTTTCTAGTTTGCAATCCTATACAATTTGTTTATAGTACTAATGCAGATGCACTGAAGCAACTAAGAAAAAATTAGTTGCTGCCGGATAAACGTTATCGCAGTACAAATTAAGTTATTCCTTTCACTAAAAGTTCTTAAGTCTTACTATAATGTACATAAATGAATTTTGTTAAAATATGACAGCGTGCGTAGTACTCAACATCGACTTAACAGGGCTGCATACCAAGACGCTGACCGGAGGTAAGTTTTTGCGACGAAACACTGTGGTCTTAAATGGCTTACAGACCGTTGTAGACCCGATTTATCGATGCTTGGTCGAGTATTTTTTCAGTGCTGCAAGAATAACATAAAAATTATTAATACGTTTTTAACATTTATAAATTTTTGAAACTCACTCTCTTTTTCTTCCTCCGTTAAGTCTTTCTTAGGAAATTCTACATCAAATGTTATAAACAGATTGCCCTGTAAGTTGTTGTTTTCATAATTTGGCATGCCCTCCCCTTTCTTGCGTATGCGCGCTCCAGGCCATGTAATTTTCTCACGTGTTACTTGTACTTTGTGACCGTCGAGATGTGGTATGTCCATTGTGAAACCAATTAAAGCATCTTGTAGACTTATTGTTACATTTGTGTAAAGATCGTCACCCTTTACGCTGGAATCTGTCATGTGGCATCTGTTTAATTCGTACTATCAAATCACCTGGCTCACCATCGATGTGTGGTTCACCTTCTGCCACGAATCTTGTCTCCTGACCATCGACCATACCTGACTCTACTTCTATCTCTAGAGTACGTTCTTCATTTACCAATTTAACATTGGGACATTCATCACAAACAGTTTGTTGTATCATCTGAAAGCGACCAGGTCCCAAATTTCGGGTGACCATTTCCTGGCGACAGTTACATTTACGTGTTCCCGAAGCCGGTTTCATTACAGGTTTGTTTCGTACAATTTCCACAAAGTTACCCGAGTACAACTCCTCCAACGAAACATACATATCCATGACAATGTTAGCGCCATGTGGTGTGTCATGCTGATGTGAATCGCCATTCCCAAAATGAAATCCAAAATCACCAAAGAAGCTAGCGAATGGGTCGCCACCATGATCCATCATTCCCTCTTTTTCAGGCACTCCTCGCCACAACGATCGTATGTTTTTCTTTTGTCCGAATTTGAAAGCACTTCATACGCAGCGCCGAGATCCTGAAATTTTTCCGATGCATTCGCATCATCTTTGTTTTTATCTGGATGCAATTCTTTAGCAAGCCGTCGATACGCCTTCTTTATTTCATTTGTGTTCGCGTTTCGTTTGACATTAAGAATTTTGTAGAAATCGCGGCCGGCTAGAGTCTCATCCAACAAGCAGAACAATAACTGCGCGAACAGCACACAAACGAGCAATTTCATTTTTAGTTATTTAATTCTACTATAATATTTGGTATTTACTTATTTAATAATTTATAAACACATCTCGTCCTAGTCTGACAAATCACCATAAAAAATTTCCAATGTAAGCGTCGTGGTTTTTTTTTCATTGGTTACAGTAGACAAATGTTGATAAATGCATAAATACAGTGTTGTATAACGTGGTATTTCAGCTGTCAGCTAATCAGCTGTACGGTCTAGTGTTACCAGTTTGTAAAAATCGAACCAAATTGTCTATATACCTGGCAGCGCTGTGTCACATACAATTGGCAAGTGCTGGCAGATCTGATTAATCATTTTAAAATTGTGAAATGAGATATTCAGAATTCATTAAATAAATATGAATAGTATGTTTGTTTTTTTTTTTTTTATCATGAAATAGTTCAGTTAAAAAAGAACAGATAATTACATGTGCAAATGAAACCGGCAAAAATAACGTCCCTTCTCCATAGAGAACCAAACTTTATATCATATCATATGAACTTTTTTGAAATATAATTGTGAACCGAATCCATGTATTTTATTTTTGCCGCATACAAAATTAAATTATAAAAAAAAAATCTAAAATAATTAGGTGGTTCTAAAATGAATTTTAAAAATGTTGCCGTTCTCAATAGCTAGCGTTATGGCACATTTCCACTGGCAAGCGTTAGCGTTTAAAACTTAAAAACTTGTGTTAAATCAAGTACAAAAAGTATAGGCAATTAGGTATGAAAAAAAATAATGTTCACTGTAAACGCGACCTATAACCCGTTTCCATTAGACCGCGTTCGCGTTAGCGTTAAAAACTCGACAAACTCGCGTTAATTCGTATACAAAAAGATAGTCTGTTAGGTATGGAAAAAGTCGCGTTAATTTTGAACGTGACTTTCGATAACACGCGTTCATACCGATTTCAAACCGATTTCTCTTATCGGTTCGAATAATTTGGCTATCGTAAGTTGCGCATACTTATGAAAACAGCTGACAAAGTAACCGCAAAAAATAAACATTTACATAAAAGCTTCAGCTGCATATATTCAAATGACGGATTACCTTACCATGCTCGTATTGAACAGCCGTAACTAAAGGAACAACACCAACATCCATTCGTTTTATTAAAAATCTGCATTTCAAAAAAAAAAAATAAATTTTTTTAACGCTGTACAATTTTTTTTACTACATAACGAACAAAACCAGATGTTTTAACTCGAACGCTAACGCTAAAACGCAATGGAAACACCATTCCGCGTTTTTCTATAAATTGTTAACGCGATAACAAAACGCGGCTCAGTGGAAAAGGGCTATTAAACTTACTCGCGTTAACACTGATTTCTTTTATCGGCTCGATTAAATTGAGTGTCGTAAGTTGCCCATATTTAAAAAGCAAATACAAAACAGCCGCATATAGAAACATTTATCGAGAAGCTATAGCTGCACATATCCAAAAGTCGGATTATCTTTTCCCAATTTGTTTGATTAATAAATATTATTTTACCGAAAAAAATATTTTTTAATACTGTACATTTTGTTTATTACGAACAAAATCAGCTGTTCCGCGTTTTTCGATAACAAAACGCGTGTACTATTAGGTTTCCACCACATCTCCGATCGCGCGAAATAATCGATCGATTACACGTCAATCACATGAAAGAAAGCATTGAATATTAGCAAACATTTAGTAAACACATCACCTTTATTATAACACCATGGGTAGAAGTTTACAAAAAAAAATGACCAGCATTTGTATTAAATATTTCAAAATACTAAACATATTAAATATACCTTAAAAATTTGGGATTGGGTCCGATTGGACCAATTTAAACGAAGATTTGGCATGTTATAAAACATTTTAACCATATTTGAAGCCATTCGCTTTATAAATACATTTTCTTCATATAAGAACTGAAAAATGTTGTACTTTTATGGGAGCTATACCAAAAGTGGGCGTGGCACATTATTTTAACATAGAAACTACACAGGACCTAGAAAAGCATAAGTTTAAAATTTCAGCCCAATATCTTAAAACTACGAATAAATCGCGCAGCAACACACAGACAGACGGACACGGACAGACTTACAGACAGACGGACATGGCTAAATCGATTCGTCTCGTCGAGGTGATCAAGAATAAAACTTTATAGGGTCTACGATGCCTCCTTTAATGCGTTACAAACTTTCCGACAAACTGAATATACCTGTTTACACTAGTGTAACAGGTATAAAAAGCAAAAATTTATTCGTGAGTTTCAAACTAATCTTTTATAGATTTATTCGTATTCGGGAATCGTAAGTGAAATTAAAACGGAATGCAATCGCAGCATACACCCAATAACTTTTTGGAAACACAGGGTCCTTTATTTGTAATCACAGGGCTGCTCATGAGTGCAATTGACATTATTGTTGTTGCATTGTTGGCTTATAATTTTATAAAGCGGCTGCCTGAGTAGTTTATTTACTTTTAACAAAAGAAATTGCGCATTTAATTAACAATAAAATACGTGCGCAGCGAATAACATCAACGAAATTTTTACTTTAACGAAACGCCACCGCAGTCACCTAAAGTGCCTTAAATATAATTTTTGTATAAAAAAAAAGCCGAGATAAAAAAGCATTAAATACGAAAAAGTGTTAACTAAAAGAGATTGTGAAATACATCGATACAAAGTTATTGCGTTTGTATATGTGAAATTAACAGCCCCTTGCAAGTCGTTGAGGTCAAGGTGATTAAACATTTTTTTTTTTAGGAGGTATGTAATGGATTATATACAAAATATTTATTTGGCCAAAACTTTACAAATAGGCTATAGGATTACTTGATATAAGTGTATATGTGCATATGCATATATTTTTATTTTTTGTTAATTTTTTATGAAATTACATTTGTAGTGAAAATAAGTGTATAAAAGTGGAAATATTTAAACAATTGAATTTTGCATTTGTTCGTCTTCAATAACATATATGCATGTATATAGTAAGTATGTATGTATATAAATAAATATGTGAGATCTATAGCTATGTATGTAGATTTACATAGATTTACATAGCTACATACATACGTACGGATTGCACTTATAACAACTTTTTTAATCTTTGAAACAGTCAAGCCTTTTTGAAGAAACCTAATCTATTTTTCGTGTCAACTTTTATTTTTTCAATTGCCTCATTCGAGCCTCTTATCTTTGTGTGACTTTATTAGAGACGTTCTAAGTATGTTGCCCAAGTTTGAACCATTTCGACTTTTGTTGAACTCTTTGCGTCGCTTGTAAACAAGGTTTATTTACAAACACAAAGAACGCAGCAACATCTTGCATATATTTGTGGCACAATATACATTTTGCAATTAAAAGAGCAAAACAAACTTTTTACTATACAAATACGCCAAAGGTTAAAATCGATAAGGTCTCTTGTATGTTTATAAAACCACAATAAGGTTTGTAAAAACCAAATAATCCAAAAAAGGATCGTTACAATTTTCAAGAAATTCAAACTTAAATTATGTTAAACTGAAAAATTGTTAAGATTTACGATTTATAAATAGCAGAACGGTTACTGAACTTAGCAACCTTTTAACATAAGCGTAAAGTTTTAATTTAATCCAATCGACCGGTAGTAACTCAAAAAATTTCAAAAAGTTGGTTCCAATAGCTAAGATGAATAATAAATAGCATATTGGCACAAAGCAAACAAATTGTCCATTCGTCAAATAAATTAATAAGATACTATAAGGCTTTGTAACGACCAACCCGATTATCCTTGATCTCCTGGGACCGACAATGCACATATACACACATAAGTTTTTATACGGATGTATAAAGATGTACACAAGTATCTATTCACATACAGTGCAAATGTACATATAATAAATCAGAAAATAACCATGTAACTTTGTGCTAGTTGCTCAATTTTCAATTAATTATAAATTGCCCCTAAGACATTGCAATATTAAAAGTTTAAAGCTCGAAGCGAACATTTATGATTCATTGACAACTCATCACAATTATCAAGTTTAACTGTATATAAAACGATTCACCTCCCTCTTCGAGATACATACAATGGAACTGTGTATTTATTTAATAAAGTCTGTAGGCGATAATTATTGTGTTAAATACATTTTTATCGTAAATTATTTTTATTATATTTTAAAATATTTTTTTTTTTTTGTTGAAATTTTTTAAGCTCTTAAATTTTTGTTAGGTTATTTTTTCAATTGCCATAACTTTTGCTTAATGATGTTATTTATTTACTTAAAAATTTAAAAATTTTTGGTGAGTTTTCCACTTTATTTTGGAAACCGCCACTTACTAGAGGTTATTTTGGAACAAAAATATTTGTAGAAGCTACAAATAGTTATTACAACCTAAACTCTAAACAAACAACCTATTACATTACATGTAAGGCTTCATACAAACTAGCCGTCACATTAATCGCACGGTCTTGGGAATGCACTCAACATTTTTCATTTTATGTACATTTTAACATTATCAAATATCAACAAAATTCAAGTACTTTTTAATTAATGCTTTTTTCGGAGAATGCTTCATATAGGAAATATACTATAATATGTTTCATTTAATAAACATATAAAATTTTTATATGGGCTTATCCAAAAACGTGTTCACTTAAGAAAAATTTTATTCTTTTATAAAGATTTGGAAGCAATTAAAATTCGAATATTCGAAAAACAGGGAGGTAAGATTATTTAAACCAGATAAGAACTGTCTTAGCGACATTTGAAAGTACTCTGCTACTGTAAAGTTTTAATTTATAGTACACAACGTCAATCGAATAATAACGTGTGTACAAATGTACTGAAACAAAGATTTTCGGCCAAATGGCTATATAATCTAGAATGCTGAAGAAAAATTTTTAAGATTATCGTATAATCACAATAACAATGTTATTCAATACCTACTAATAAAATTTCTTTATCAATTTAAAGAGTTGTTTTCAAAATTAATTGTTATTTGCGTTAGCCTGCCCCTGTGAAGCTTACCCCGCTCCCTTTTCAACTTCCAATTCAAATTTTTTTTCAAAATGAATCAAAATTTTAACAAGAAAAGAACGCTTAAGTCGAGTATGATCGACTCTAAGAAACTCTGTACCCAATTTTTCTATACCTTACTTTATAGTAATGGATTTTAATACAAAAAGTAAAAAATTGGGATACACCATTTGGACTATTTAAAAAAAAAACAAATTTTGGGGTAGGTTTCTATGGGGTACCCCTTAAATAACCCTTAAACGGTCTATCTTATCTCCTTCTACTTGTAACATACATTTCACAAACTTGATATACCCTTTACAGTTCGGGTGCAGGTTATTGAATTCAAAATTTTATTATACATAATCGGCATTTTAGTTGGGTTTTCTTTTTATTTTCAATAAAAATCGACACGTTTCACTTCTTTTTAAAAGGAATCTTCTATCCACTTACGAAAGTAGAAAGTTTCCCATATCTGCGATCAAAAATGTTTAATTTATAATGTTTTTTGTTTATCTACACTTTTTTCCGGTGTCAATATGTAGACTGGTTGTTGCCACAAAAATATTTGAAAATGCATTTGCGCTACGCGCAAAGACGAATATTTCGGAAAGTATAAAATAAATAGTACCTATATAAGGCAGGTTTAACTAAAGTCTGACAAGACTGTCAGGTTTTTTTTTTTTTTTTGTTTAGACTTATTAGTATTCGGCGAATGAGAATGGAAATAATAACTAATAAATGTCTTGCGATGTCTGCGAGTATTGTGTACATGATATTCATTTGTATACTACCATACTATTTTTAGAATTAATAGAAAGTTAATTCTTTTATTATCGTTTATTATTTAAGAAATACACATACAACTGTAGTATTCCAGTTAAAATGAATGCCTCTTTGCAAAAGACAAACATTTTTGGAATATATTAAAATATTCGACCAGACTTCTACAATCCTTACTATAAGACTTCCCAGATTTTTCAACTTTTCTCATTTATGTTTTTAATGGTTGAAAAAATGTCCCATTCAGCGCATCAAAATACATAAAGTCGAGTCTAAGCAAAGAGAATTAAATCGATTTCAACCTCTATTGATATTAATAAAACATCATGGTTATCGAAATAAAAAATTAAGTGTCAAATAATTTTCAAGTTTCTGTTAGATTTTCAAAGTTCTAAGTCGATACGCGATTAACGCTTGGGTAGTGTTACTCAACAGTATTTTATTTCAATTCAAAATTTAATATCTCTAAAAACGTTGGCTTTTAAATTAAATAATTTCATTATATATCATTTAAAAATTATAGAAGTGAAGAAGTGCACACAATTCGTTTCTGCACTTGGGAATGAAACTTAAAATTCAGAGTTCCCAGTCATGCCCAGTCTGAGGTAATAGCTCTCATAATTATTATTGTTATATCTGTCTTTTTTTGCTTAAAATTTTAATGTGTCTATACTTGGGTTGTATTGGACCATTGGGTTCCACTCATTCCTACTCAAAACTTTACTTAACCCGCTGATTATCATAAATACACTATTGAAATATTCTTGTGACGAGTATTTTAGCTTCGATTTCACCAAAGTTAACTTTTTTCCTTATTTGAAATGAAAATGCATTTCTTACATCAAGTAAAATTATATATATAAACTCGCATTGTTTATAAAGACAAAGAATAAGTTCGCTTTGCTTTATGCGTTTATTTTATTGTTTGAAGTTATCTAAACAAATTTATAGTTAGTTTTACATATTTGAGATTAGCTGTCGTTTTACGATTAAGCGAAGCGAGTTCTCCTAATCGAACCCGAATATAAACATACTATACATATTTATATATACATAAACGAACTTGGGTGCGGATTGATTTAGTTTCATAATTGAAAACGATGCGAGTAGTTGTGCATCTCAATTTGTGAAAAGTTTAATCTTTGGTGCTGGAATTTGTTGAAACAATAAGTAGGTATTAAGTACATTTTATAGTTCAATGTCTATAAAACGATAGGCTGTAAACGGGAAATGCTATAAACAAAGTTAAATTATAATAATAAAAAAAAATTGCAGCATGAAATAGAGAAATTTTTAAAAGTATTAATTATTCACATACGAAATTCGAATTAAGTGAACTGTAACATTTTATATTTGCATGTTTTTTTTTTTTTAAAGTGAATTTGAGATAAATAGCCACGAACAATGATAAGGTTTATAGCGTCAACTATTTATTGTTCTTAATCTGCATTTTTTTTTTCTATTTGTGTATATTTCAACGATTAAATGCTTATCGATCTCTTAAGTAAGACCTCCCAATGCGATAAGTTTCTTTGATAGCTACGAGGCATTAAGAACCCCAACCGTTTAAGTGGGTACAAGTGCCGGCAAAGTGAAATATAAAAATTGTTGCTTATCTGTCAGATTAGGATAATGCATCTATTTTTGAAATTTATACCTTTTTGATAGTACGATTTGTACCATTATTATATATAATATTAATACTTAATACTCCTTTCATTTCTTTTTAGATGTGCATCGTCACAAACTACTAGAAGACACACTAGTAATCAGTTTTTTAGTGTTTGAAGTTATTCTACAATATCTTCAATATGTGCTGTGAGTGTTGCAGTGAGACGCAACGTAAAGTTTGGGTTTATGGCCTAGGAACTCTTTTTGCAGTTCTTGGAGGACTTCTGATTGGTTTGTGGCCAAATTTGGCCGATAGCATTGTTGAAAATGTAAGATTTGAACGTTAAAAATGTTTTAAATATATTCCCTAACCTATATAAATACTTTCTCTGCAGGGACTGAAACTAGAAAAGGGTACAGATACCTATGACAGTTGGGTGGAGGCACCTATTCCTATTTATTTAGAATTTTACATGTTTAATTGGACAAATCCGGAGGAGATACGTAATCCAAATGTTAAACCAAACTTTGTTGAAATGGGACCGTATACTTTTCTTGAGAAACATTTAAAAGAGAATTATACATTCTATGATAATAACACAGTTTCGTACTACGAAAGACGCACTTGGTTTTTCGATGCGGATCGTTCAAACGGTACGCTGGATGATTTGATTACAACAGCGCACGTTATAACTGCCGTTAGTATTTAGAAATTTTATAATTCAATACAATTATTTATTAAATTGATTAAAAATTTACAGACAGTTGCCGATGAGATGCGCCACCAAAACAAATTAGTTAAGAAAATTATTAACTTTATGTTTAATCGCGAAGGTGGTAAGCTCTTCGTGACCAAACCGGCCGGCGAATGGATTTTTGATGGCTACCAGGATGATCTCATTGATTTTCTTAATCTTTTCAACACATCTAAAATTGATATACCTTACTCGAAATTCGCTTGGCTCGCCGATCGTAATGAATCACTAGAGTATGATGGTCTCTTCACAATACACACAGGAACTGATGACATATCAAATTTGGGACGTTTGTCACACTGGAATAGCAAAGCAGAGACCGGTTTCTACGATATGCCTTGCGGCGTTGTAAATGGCACTACCGGTGATTTGTTCCCTCCGAAAATGGATCCACTTGGTGAAATTACAATCTTTGCAACCGATGCCTGCCGTTATATGAATTTAAGACCAGATGGTAAACATGTAGAACACGGTCTAGAAGGCATTAGATGGGTCGGTACTGAAGAAACTTTAGACTCAGGCGAAAATTATCCAAACCAACAGTGCTTCTGTGATAAACGTTTGGAGGAATGTCCGAAAACTGGTGTTGTTGAGTGCAAAAAGTGTCGTGATAATGCGCCGATTTATGCATCTTTCCCTCATTTCTATTTGGCCGATGATTTTTATAAAAATGCTGTAACTGGCATGAAACCAGAAAAATCAAAACACGAGTTCACAATGGCTGTACAGCCTGATCTAGGTGTTCCGCTAGACGTACATGGACGTATTCAAATTAATATGATGCTTGAGCCCGATGATGAGTTTGAGTAAGTGCCGAAAAAATTTTATGTATTTTGTAGTTTTTATTATAATGATAATTTGTTCTGCATTACAGTATTTATCGCGGCATTCCGAAGGTTCTTATGCCTATGTTTTGGTTCAATCAGCGTGCTACGCTTAGCAAAGAACTTGCTGGTAGAGCAAAGGTAATCTTTATCTTTTTTTTCTAATTAAGCTTAAATTATTAACTTTACTTGTTATAATTTCAGCTTGCACTCAATTTAGGAAACTATGGCGTTTACTTAGGCATCGGTCTGTGTGTTTTGGGCGGCGCTTTCTACATTACTGGTATTGTGCTAACTCTAACTAAACGTTGGAAGCGTACACCACCAGAGGATGAGGACATACTGACCACTTAGGTTGATTAGACAACAAAAAAAAAAAAAAACTTATTAATAACACAAGCCAAAGTGCCGACTAAAAAGTCAAAATAAATTAAACATTATAGTTTCAATGTTTTCCATATGTACATATGAAGGTACATATAAAGGCGATGCCAAAAGTATAGGCCACAAATAGAATATTGTATTGAAAATAAATGTTCGAATTTTAAATTTTTGTCATATATTTGGCATCGTCTAAACCGAAACTTATTTTAGGAACTCATTTTTCAATTTGAAATGAATTTGTAAAATATTTTTTGTTGTAAATATATGTGTATTAGTTTGCGTTGCAGACTAAATTAGTTATTTATAAGCCGATTGTGCTTTTGTGCCAAATTGCATACAATTTGTTTGGAAGCATAACTTTAACTTGAAGTGATTTTCTTGATAAAACAATTTAAACTATTTTCTTACAAGTATTCGTTGTATACATTCATAGATAAATTCTTACAATAAACTTTTAATTATTGTGATATCCATACAAACAGCAAAAAAAAAAAACAATTTTATTTATTTTTGTATATTCTATATTTCAAATGTTAAACTTATAAAAAAAAAAAAAATAAAGATTGTTGTTCAAATTAACAAATTGAATTTGAAACATTTCGATTGAACAGTTTTAAAACACCTTTAAACTAGCTCTAAATTCAAATAATACATAATATTGTCAGAAACATGAACGCAAAGCCAAATGATTGAATTTTCTTTTACTCAAACTTATGCATGATTATTGTATTGCTTTTGTGATTTTCATTGCTTAAAAAAGAAATTTGTGACATTTAATAAAAATAACTTTGCAAAAGAATCATCAATCGAAATCAGCTTTTAGAACAACATTTCTGTTATGCAAATAGATGTACAATACATACTATATATTAATTACAATATTATTGATTCTTTTTTTTTTTTTTTTTTTAGGTTTTTTATTTTTGTAGACATTTCTTTTATAGATTTTGTATAAAAGAATTAAGGCAAACCATATATAGCTTATCGTATACATTCTTGTTTGTAGTATTCTTTTAAAAGTTGAACTACTTATTTTAAACATACATAAATGCATTCATAGCTTTAAAAATATTGTATGTTTATGTATATATATATATATATATTTTTATATAAAAAAATAAAATAAATAATATGGCAAAAACTTTACATTTTTAAACAAATCACATTCAACATTTAGCTATAGACTTTTAAAACCCAGAAAAATCTATGTAAACTATTGTGAAAAATTAAAAATAATTTTTGCACACTTATTTCTAAAATGCGTGGCATTAAAACAGAAATAAAACGAAACCAAAAAAAGGAAAAAAAAAACAAAGTTGTAGAAAATCCTTTTTGCCGATTTTTGGGTGCAAAATCATTGTTGGGGAAAATAAATCTATCTAAAACAAACGGTGGGCAAGCCTTGGCAATTTTTACGTTTACATAAAAATACTTTTAGAACATTTACTTCTTTTAAGTTGTAAATACGTTTTTTGTTCAATTGGAAATTTTTTTTTTCTTTTATATATTTTTTTAACCTAAACTTTAAACTAAAGTTGCGTAAATTTTTTGTTAGTTTTGCGCGAATGAAGTCGTCTATACAAGCTAAAAAATTAAATAATTAATTGTAATGTAAAAAATCAATCACAGTTTTTTTGGGCGGAAATGTGTTGTTGTTCGTATGTGTATGTATGTATTTTTTTTTTTTTTTTAATTCGATGAAGGAAGCGCTTGTGTATAACACAAAAAATAATTATTTAAATCCAAATAATAATTGGATCCATTCGTATTTCTAGGCGTAAATATAGATGATGTACATACAATATAAATATCTAAATTAAGTTATAGCTTTTAAGTAGGTATTGTAGATAATGCGTATTTTATACTTGAGTATTGTTGCACTTTTTAAATTTTTGTCTTGTCTTTTTTTCTTCTTGTTTGTTTGTTTGTTTAGTTAGCGAAGTTTTTGCACAACTTCAATTTCATCTTTTTAGTGACTAGATATAATTGTTGGTGCTTCATTAGATAGTTCTGTTCTGTTCTGTTCGTCTCTTTTCGACTGGTGGTACTACCGATTTTGATTGACTTTAAACTCTAAATGTGTCACACAAAAGACCATATTTCTATTTGGGACTAAACAAAGAAAATTATTGCATGCAACAGGTCAGTTCGTTCTTAGCTGCGCTGCTGTCGCTGTGTGAGCGTCGAACTTCATCGATTGTATCCACCGCAAAATACTGTGATAGATTTTCTAAAAACGCATTTTATTTAAAGTTTTCAGTTCGATTAAGTACGCAGTCGCAGTTGAAGTCGAAGTCAGTCAACTTTGTTTAAAGTATTTCAGATTAGGCAGCACCTGTGTTTTTTTGTTAAACAGTTTTTATCTATAAAAAAAGAAAAAAATATGCCCAAGATTTGCATTCGTTTGATTTTGATAAATTGTAGGAAAAGTCTGTTTTGGCGCCCATTAAGTCTGCGGATTGTAGCTTTTGTGGTGTTTTAATGCAGCCGGATCTGCGACATAATTATTGGCTTCGGCCAACTGCATTGGCAATGGTGGCAACTTGTCGTTGGGATGCCGATGGCTAATTGACGTCGTGCTTTTTCGCGGTTTTCCCAGACTTGATGTTGTGGAAGATGCGGAAATAGGTTTGCTGTTTATAACTTGTGACGACTGAGTGGTTGTAGCAACGACACCGCTAGAATTTGAGTTGGATAGCGTAGGTGTTGCACCGTTTATAATGCTTGAGCTGACCCGATTTTGTGTGGTGTTTGTCGTCGCAGCTTTAATATTGGAAGAAATCTTTGCTTGTTTCGGATTTTCTATGACCTTGGTTTGTTTCAAAAGTGAACGATCATTGCAGAGCGCCGATATTAGTGGCAGATCAAGATTTTTGCTCTTTTCACGCAGTAAAGCAATGTCTAAAGCATTGGGTGCAGCCGTCGCAGATGAGCCGGGACCAGTATTGTTATGCACGTGACTAGGACGAGATGTAGCATGCTGTTGTTGACGTGTGTTGGCCATGGACGCTTGCAGCTGTGCGAGTATGCTGTTGCTACTGCGACTGTTGGTTAAGTCTGGTTTTGGACGCTCACCTGCCCACTGTGCCCCACTGGATGTTGTCTTCAATGGTGAATTTGGATTGTGCGAGTTTAATGTGGGTATTCTTCGTGGCGGTAGCTGACTGCGTGATGGTGTAATGCTAATGCTCAAATTTGACGTTGGTTTCGAGGGAACTGAAATTCAAGATTGAAATGTTAACAAATGTTGTAATTTGAAAAAAAAAAAAAAAATTAATTTACGTACTTGGAGGTGGCTTTTCGTTAGGTGCTGGCATTGGTTTTTTTAATCTCCGATTGACGTATGGTGGTGGTGGTGGCGGAGGCGGTAATCGTTTTATCTTCGGCAGCGAGTCTAGCGAATTCAGAATATTATCGTCTGATCGTGATCGCGCGAACAGATTTGACGAATTTACCGTGGCTGTTGCTGCCGCCAGCACTGCTGGATGCAACGGTGGCGGCGGTTCATATGTCGATGAGCACAAACTCACCGACTGGCTGTACAGTGGCGAATAAGTGGCACTTGCCGGTAATTGGACATATGTGTCTGAAAGGTTCTGTGTGGATGCATAGCGTGAGTGTGAGGACAATGCCAACGGCAGATATGGAGTGCTGCGGTAGATGGCATGACTCTTACACGTGTCCCATGCTCCTGAATGATTTGTGTTGTGCGCGTATGATAGATATGGATGTGCGGCAGCCGGCTGCGGAGTTGAATGTGCCATCGCTGCCAGCAGTGAACTTTGCTTAACATCTAAGTACTCCTGTTGGCTTACAGCAGGGTCTTGTATTGGGTAGAGAACGTAGTCAACATCACTGTATAGTTGTTGACGATATATTTCCAGTTGCTTGCGTGCCAATTGGCTGGTGTTGTACATGCCGGTCATTTGATTTGGTGGCGGAGGCGGCGGCTGTCGAGGCAAACTTGGCGGTGGCGGTGGTAAAAACTGCCTTGGCCGAGACTTAATAACCGGCAAAAGCACACAGGCTTGTGGCTTTATTTCGTGGTAGGCCGGTGGTGGTGCTGGTGTCTGGTGCAGGGATGACATGCTTTTTATGCGCGGCATGAAGACCATAAGGAACTATTGGAATACCAATTGTACTAACGCCAACATTTGTGGCAACAGCAGCTGCCGACATAGACGGTTGGACGCTGGAAGAGCTTGAGTGATGATGTTGATACGGATGATGGTGTGCAGCCGAAAATTGAAGTGATGCCTGGGAGCCGGTGATATAATTGGAATTTTGCACTGAATGCTGAGAAAGATGACTGGAAATATGATGGCTGCAAACGGAACCGTTGGAAGATGCCGCTGAAGAATAATTTGTTGGCGCTGCATAACTGGGCTTGGCGTTGTCGTTAACTAGACTGGTATGTGCCTTAAGAATGCTGATTTGTGGTCGCGTTGTGATGAATCGTGCTGGTACCTCCTCGGACTTCAATGAGCCCATTGAACCGCCAACGCTAGAGAGTACTTGACTGGGTTGGTAATTATTAGTCGAGGCATTCGATTCAACTGAAATTAGGGACGTAGGACGTGGTTTTTGTGAGCTAGGATACGGTGGTGGATCACGCATTCGCATGGAAACTGGGTTTGTAGCGGTTGCAATGGGGATTGCTTTTGTAGCTGGTGTTGGTGGTAGCGCTATAGGAACGACTATAGTCGATTCCAATGAACGTTTTCCAACGGGTGTAGATGGCACAGGCAATGCGGGTGGCTCAGCAACTCTTTGTTGTGTCGAGTTGACTAGTCCCGCAGGCTTTGCAGGCAATGAACTACGCAATGGTGGTCCACACAGTCCGGTCTTTTCATGACGTGCATTATACGGAGGCGGTGAACGCATGTGTATATTACTCAGGCTTGCAATATGGCTGTCGATACGCTGTGGTGGTGCTGGTGGATCAGTTGGCAGTAGATCATCGATTAGATCCTCCACACAATCTTCGGAAGATGCATTGTCCTGATGCGCTTGCATATACGAATCGCATTTCATGGGTAGCGGCAGCGTCACGTAGTCACAATCGGAGTTCATTGTACCGGCAACCATTTTACATTTCGGATACGATCCTCGGCCAACAATTAAATTGGTCAATTCCTCGGCTGAGAGCAATGTCCGTTGGCCTTTGTTGTCCGTCGGATCGCTGCCATCACCGCGAAATGAGGTACTCGATATATTTGAGTCCGAGCGCAACCGAAAATCCTCACTTTTGATGTAACGCTTGTTAAGGACCTTATACTTCTTACAATCAGCTGAATTCGTCAATTGTGAGCGATTTGATAGGAGATGAACACCATCATCACTAATCTCACTTTTTGTTGGCTGAAAGATACCGTAGTGTGAGCTTTGACTCTCCGATTCTGCAATCTCCGATGACTGACCAGTTATATCGCTGCTGTGCATTGTATAGACACCAGAAGTCTCCGTTGGCGTTGCGCCATGTGCAAGCGTATATACTCCTGAAGCACTTTCATTTTCATCGCATACAGATCCTGGCATATAGTTGTGCGCAACACACCCAGTAGATTCCAGCTCACTAACTGTTGAATTTTGTGCTGTGTGGCTAAACCCAAGCTCCAAGCTACTCGAGGTTGAGTTACGACGCTGTCCAATTTCTCCATTGCCGGCACTGTGTATCGTAAGCGAAGTAAAAGGCTGTTCGATTTCAGATGTATTGGATGCAACTACTACAGTACTGCATGTAGAGGAGCATTGAGAGCCGATATTGTGCTGAGAATTGGGAGAATCAGTTGCCGTTGAGGAATCCGTTGTGCGCTGACTCGCTGTGGCCGATACAGTTGCAGGAATAGATACGCTAACGGAACAGGAAGAATTTCCTGCTGAAGTATTGCTCATTTCAGTTGGTGAACCTCCACGAGAATTTGTCAGGTGTTGCTTTGGTGTTTGCCGTACGGTTAGCGCCGCTGCCAGCTGTTCCTCAAGGTCCTTAAGGGAAGCTTGTCCCACAGAAGATGCCTGTCTACTGACGCTAGGACGATCGAGCAAGTGTGCCAAAGCTAAACTCTCTGTTGATGGCGCCGCTATTGGTGCCGGAGGTGTGTTGATCATTATCTCCAGTTCATCTTCAGAGTGCACACGATCGCTAACTATGCCCGAGGTTGTGTTTGAGCTTGTGCTTGATATGACTGAGATACGCTGATCATTCTTATTCTTGTACGGCAAGTGAAGACTGCGTGAATAGATATAACAAGAGTGAAGACAATTGTTTTCCTCTTCCTCACGTTTGATCACCTCCTTCAGACGAGCAGCGATTTTCATGCTAAACTGATGTGTTTCCTTGCACAGCGTTAATAACATTTTGTTCTTTTCATCCGATGCCGCATAGAGCGTTATTTTATTTTCTCCAGAACGTATTTCGAATTTTTTTCGCTCAAACGACAATTTTGTTATATTCGGCCAAAGGAAAGTGATTTGTTCCTTTTCTTTCGTAGTTTGTTCTACTTCTGCTTGACCTCCACCATTGTTGCCACCAGCGCCACTTAGAATTTTAATGCCTTTCGCATACACCACAAACCACGAATTGCCCTGACCATTTTCATTTTTTGTCATTCGCATACGAAATATGTGCGCGTTGATAGTCTCGTGAAGTTGGCACGCCTGCTGAATATAGTGCAGTTCGGCGTCTGCCTTTGACATGCCTCGATTCTCTAGATGGCACGAACGTAACGCACTGGCTGACCAAGCCGTGTGTAGAATGCCAGGTAGGTAATCTTCCAATCGAAAGTAATCCGCTTTGCTTGCTCTTTCATTGGCACTGGCGACATAATCGGGTTTTAAGTCTGTTGCCACTGATGAGGCTGGTAGTACCGATTTCAAAGAATTGGAACTTGTGCTTAACGCCTTCACTTGGCTATTGGAAGATGATATATATGTGGAAAGGCGCAGCACTCCCTCGTTTACACTGCTCAACCGTTTACTGATCTTTGGCAATGACATCGTAGACGATATGGTTGTTGCTCGTTTTGTTATTGGATTCTTGGTTAGAACTATATCGTCGCTCCCACCAGCGGCTTCCAATGTTGTCTTAGTTGTTTCCACAGTAGTGCCATTTGCAGTTGGTGTTGTCGGTGCATCGCCCAAGTCCGCCTGCAGTGCCAATCCTGCCAGCAGTATCATTGATTGTTCGGCATATTCGCGCGGAATGTCTCTTTGTAGTGTATTGTATTTGAGTTGTAGATAATAGTTGTGCCTGGAGTTTTCATCTTTCAACATGAACGGGCTATCGATGTAGAACTGCACACGAAAGTGAAGCTCCAGAAGCGGTCGTCCATTGGCATCCAAACCCTGTTAAAATCACAAATTTTGAATTAAAAATTGTTTCTATTAAGAAAATATTAACATAAAAAGAGTCATTGAATTAGTAATACTCACGTGAGTGTGCGAAGAGCGCCAGCTTTTTGGTCCGTACTTGGATAGTTTGCTCTCGGGATCGGCAAACATGTATTCGCCATCTGAAATATCAAAAAAAAAATAAATAAATAAATATTTTATAACAGGTTTTGTGAGGGGTTACAATTTAGAAGATGAAACTGGCACGGATATTCTAGCAGATTCCGATAAGAATTCCCCGCTCCTGATTTTTTAAAATAATATTTTTTTTTTTTTTTATTTTAATATATTTTTAAAATTTTAGTTTTTGGGTATGGGGTCTTCTTTTTTTTAAAAGTCTGACATGTACAAATTTTAATACTTTCTACGTGGAAAGTTGGTAACAAAAATTCATTTTTATTTTTATAAATTTTGCGTTTTACTTTTTAAAAAACGCTTTGAAATGTCGTAAATTAACACAATTTGTCAAGTCTCTCAAGGAGCTTAAAAGTAAATCTTTGAAACCGCAAAACTTTTGCAATTTACGGTTTATGTAAGAGTTTATCAACAAGTAAAAAAAATGGGTCTATGAACTGATGGCATGTGATGGCATTCTACTCGCAACAAACAAGTGGGCTAAATAGTTCTCTCAGAAAAATTTACAACAAAAAAAAAAAAAAAAAAAATAAAAAAAAATGTTTGTATTTAAAAATTTCTGTCTTTTTTATACCATGTTACCATGTACCCCACTGATTGATCAGCATTGAAGGGCGAATCGATATATTTTAGCTATGCATGTCTGTCCGACCTGAAGTCTGCCGTATGAAAACAATTATCTCGGAGTCTATAAGAAATAGGGCCACCACATTCGAAACTTAGACTCTTCTAAGCCGTCAAGTGATAACTTATACTTTTCCTGTCCCATTTTAAGGGGTACCCCCATACAAACCTAACCAAATTTTTTGTATTTTTTATTTAAAATTTTAAAAACGATTAAACAAGAATCGCTCGCAAAATTAATTAAGACTTCTAATATTCGCCTTAAGACTAGGGTGAGTTGAATTTACGGCTAAACCCGTTATTGGACCAATATAAAACAAACATATCAAACATTTTTCGGTTATGTAATTGTATGAAAAGTATCAAAAAACAAGTCCCCCTAGTTTTACTTTTCGGAAAATTTAGTTTTGGTGGTGTGTGTCCATTTATTTCTCTTAAGACTTTTCAAGAATGTGGCGCACTAAAAACATTTGGTCGATGGTATCTTCTTAGGTCTGAGACTATAAAAATGCATTTCGAGAAAAATCAAAGTAGAACCATGAAAAAAAGCCAGAAATGGTTATTTTCCATTTTAAACAAATTAAAATAGTCTTTTGGATAAGGCTCCTAAAAATGAATAACGAAAACGTTTTAAATTACGACTATTTTCAATTATTCGCTTTAAAAACTAAACCAAAATTAATGTAAACTTTTTAAATAATATCCTAATCATTTCTATAAGTTAAGTAAGAAAAAAATTTGTGGTCAACTAAATTTTTGAACAAGTGGTGTGGTGTGTGTTCACATTTTTTTCGTCCAATTTACTTCACTGCCGATCTTCATGTTACCTACCAACAGATTGGAATTCAATAAAACTAATATTCTATTTTATACATACACACATACATAATATCCATACATACATACATACTTATGTATGTATGTATGTATATTACGTGCAGCGTATAAACAAAATCGAACAAAAATAAAAACGTAACGAAAAAATGGCATTCCTGCATACAAAATAAGACAAAAGATGAAACAAAATGAAAAAAAAAAAAAGTTATTAAATAAAAATGTGTGTTCAAAAAGCACAAAAAACAGAAGCAACATCAGCATCAGCATTGGGTCCATGGCATGTCAAACTCCAAACTCCAATCCCCTGATCCAAACTCCACACACTATGCTGCTCGTCAGTCAGCGCCTATCAATGACGGTCTCGAATGTCTCGATTGTCGTATATTTTTGCATTTTTTTCCGATTAAATAAAAAAAAGGTTTCTTTTTTTTTATGAACACATTCCAAAAAAAGAAGAAAAAAAAATCGAAACGAAACGAAACAGGTAGAGGCTGAACTGGAAAGCGATTTCTTTTTGAGTGTAATCTGGCTTGTTCGGTTCGGTTTGGTTTGAATCGATCCTATTGGATTGGCTTGGCTTGGCTTACTGGCTGAATGCCTTCAGGCTGCGCATGCGAGAATTCAAATTTCTTTGCATGCGTGCCATGACTCGGAGGAGCGTGTTCATGTTTCATTTCATGTTGCTGGAGTCAGTCCACTTGCGCTGAAACTTCTGCCAGTCTGACTGTCTTCTTGTCTGCGTGCCATCGATGGCAGCAACAGCCACAGCCACAGCAACAGCAAAAGCAGCAACCTCAATTCTGGAAGTTCAGAAAATAACACAAATTAAAAATTTCTTGTTTTTTTTTTTTTTTGGTTGTTGTTTTTGTTTTGTATTTTCTTCTCTTATTCGTAGAGCCTGATATTGTATCGTTCATTCGTCTCGCATATTAATACTCTGCCAAGTCAGTCAGTCAGTCGATTCAGATAGGATCGACGTGGTATAGTGTGACTTGCAGGGATTGCAGCCAGCAACCAGCAACAGTGAGCGAGCAGGTGTGATCCATTTATGTTGCGTTGCGATTCATTACAGCAAACGGCTAGAACGACGGCTAGCAACGCGACATCAGCGAATACCAATTGAAAATAACTTTGTTGCAGTCAAGGACCACGACAATGGTATGTTGTCGACAATATTTCCCATCCACATCCACATCACACTAAACTCACACACACACATACATACATACAGATATACATATATTTGTACTTGTCAAATGCGAATGGTTTCAGGCAACGTTAAAACGTCAAGACGGGACTAGTCAGGCAGCTTATAATTAAAATATTTTCCAACGCATTCCTGAGAGTTTAAAATTAACACACACACACACTCACACGCACAGACATAAATACGCTCACACCTGTAGTCTGTAAGGGAATTATGATGGAAAAAAAAAAAAAAAAAAAATCTTAAAATTAAAATACACGCAACACACAAATTACGCATCTTGTGTATGTATGTGTATATGTATGTACATACATGTATGTATGTGTTGTATAATGTGTAGTCAGATGGGCACATAATAGAAAAGGGCTGGTTTACACACATAAAGGAGGAAAGAAAAGGAAAACGAACAAAAAAAAAAAAAGAATCTTAAAAACATACTATAGAGACATCTGCGCATTCGTGGCAACCTGCATTCCAGCTGCATTGTAACAATACTATGCAAAAAAAAAAAAAAAAAGAATCTAGTATAACCGAAGCTGCAATATTCTTCATAGATACAATTTTAAATCGTTTTATACTAATTTCAAAAAAATTTTCTGTGACAATGATTTAAAAAAATAAAATACAAAAATTTTAGTTTTTAGTTTTTTTTTAACGAAAGATTTAATTTTTCTCAAGCAAAATATTTTATTGAGTTTTATTTAAAAAAATTTTACCTTCAAATACGTTAAATCCCAACCTGTATGTGATGTGTATTGATGTTGTTGGGAGTAGCGTATCATTGAAGTAAGAAACTTAACAGTTGAGAAAAAAAAAACACATAAAACCAAAAGAATTTTAATTTCCGATGTTATCAGATGCACGCAGCAGCAATAACAACAACAACAGCAGCAGCAGCAGAGAGTTGTGATAAAGACGCAGACGCAGCGTAGTATAGCAACAGGAGGCATAAATACCAATACAGACATGTGGACCCAAAGACGAACGGACGGACGGACAGACAGACGGACGGACGAACGGGTGGACAGATCCACGATTCGAACGAACGACCAAAGAACTTGGTTGCGTTGCTGATGAACTGTGTTATTATTGTTGTCTCTCTTGGGTCTGTTCTTGTTGTTGTTGTTGTTCTTGTTGTTTTTAGTTTTTGCCCCCGTATAGAATATAATAATGATTATGCGCCATTAACATTAAATGGAAAAGAAAATGCTGGTGTGGAGATTACAACAACAACAATAACAACGAACACGAGCAAAATGGTATTTTTGAAATTCCTTAATTTTTATACACTTTACACAAAATATAAATGGTATATTCATTTACTTTCAAGGTTTGCAACACCAAAGATTATATTCTATATTATTGAAAAATTTATAACATAGAGTCAAAATTTTATCATTGATTTTAGTTTAGAGTTTAGATTAGATTAGATGACAAGCCCGGTGATACATATATTTCATGACATGTTCTTCCGGATAATGCATCTTAATTTGATATAAAATTTAAAATTGAACTAGTTTAATTGTATTTAATTTACATATTTTTAAGCTATTACAATGTATTTGAAAACCGAAAACAATTATATCTTAAAATATTCTAATGTGTATTGCATTGTGCCTCGAATCTATAGAAATCTCTACGCTAAAAACACTGACTAGAATTTACCGTTTCAACCATCGTTCTTTCCTTAAATGGTTTTCATTAGAAAGGTCCCATGAAAAAGGTCCCAAAAATGTATAATTCGAATGTACAATTATAACAATCTAATCAAGAAACATTTAAAACAATTTGGTTTAATTCTAATTATCTAAAGGTATATAAAAATGCAGAAATATAATAATTGAAATTCCCTTAAACACAAAATATTCGGTTTATTATTTTTTAATTCGAAAAGTTATGAAGAGGAGCAGTGCAGAAAGAGATTTTTTTGGTAAACAATCTTGCGTCTACCATTTTCCTTTCGCATTATAAAATACACAAACATATTCTGGGGTGTCCGGGAAACATCTTAGCACCGGACTTTTTAATTTTTTTTTTTTTAAATAAAACAGGTCTGCAAACCGGTTTTCGAACCGAACCACAGCATTCTTGAGTGTATGCTTCGAACCGTTAACCGAACCAGCTCTTCTGAAAGAAAATCGTTTTGAACCAAAAACCAAACCATATAACCGTCAAAAAGTGGTTCGATTCGAACCGGTTTGCGATTTCTTTAAAAAACTCAAGTTTAAATATTGTGAAACTATAAAATTTATTTGAGTTAAGATGTTTATGACGAAGTATATGTAAAATATTGAAAATGTTAATAGAAGTCCTCGTAGACTTGATAATGTCAAAATCAATAGAATAGTGTTGGTCAATAAATTTAAAGTAACCTGTTCTATGGTTGGAAGTTCATCTCTCCGATCATAGGTTCTTCATTCATGCAAAAAAAAAAATTTTGAAGTGTATACTCTACGATTTTCGCCATATTACAGTAATAAAAGCAATCCATCTGATATCTTAGACGGTTCTATAAAGCGCGCAAGTATTTATTGTTTTTTTGGACTGGTGTTTATGGTAATCTCGGGTTCATAATCCCCGAAAGGTTTTTTTTCTTAATGAGAGTTCTAAGCATACTAATACAACCACACTTAAATTTTTTTTTAATTTTTATTTCTATTTTCATTATTTACTTTGATTCAAAAAAATAAAAAAAATAATTTACGTAAGGCAGTAAAACGTTAAACTCTCGATGGAACCCAATGCTGAAATACCCAGTTACATGGGCGTGTCGTCTTGGTTTTGACCCTGGATGACCAAAAAAATGTTTTTACCCAATTGGGAGCGAGTACATTCATAAATAATTACTATTAAAAAAAAAATCGAAAAAAATCGATAAGTTTGTATGGGGCTATACCTAAATAATGGGCGTGCCCTGCACTCTCATTTTCGAACTTAACCTAGTCGTTGCCGGAGAAAGCTTAAGTTTGAAAATTTCAGCCCAATATCTTTATATCTTCATTGAAAAAGATCGGCATAGCAACAAACAGACGGACATCGCTAGATCGATTCCTCTCATCGAGCTGATCAAGAATATATATACTTTATGGGGTCTCCGATGCCTCCTTCAATGCATTACCACACTTATTTTTTTTTAAATTTTTATTCCTATTTACTATTTACTTTGATTAAAAAATCAAAAAAAATAAATAAATAAATAAATAAACCGTAAAAATCGGATAGAGAATCTCTAGAGATTTCTCTGGCACACCAGCTATATTTTTTTTAAATAATTTTATTAAATTTTAACATTTAACGATTGAGTTGCCACAAATTTCAGTGAATCAAGTTTTATTAAATTTGAGTTAAAGTACGAAAACCTTGCACTATTCCACTCATCCGCTTTATAAAAAATGATTTATTTTTAGCAAAACACAAAAAATATTTTTACGGACATTAAAACAGTCACAAAATAATGTTAGCAGAAGGACAAAGTTGCGAGTTTTATGTTGACCGAATAACGAAGTTGAATTTTGCGACATTGTTGCATGAATGGAATTCCTCGAGTCTAAACTCTTTTATTTTCCACTCTAATATAAATTAAAAGACCATAATAAATAAGTAGTACCTTCTGAGCTTCTACAGTATTTAAATTTAAGTAGCCTTAATGAGTGCATAAAATGCATTTGCATAAAAATCTAATTTATCGATACGAAAATAAAATTCATTTACACGAAAATTATGCTTTCATTTCGCTTGAAGGATGGACTTGAAATTCCGTTAAAATATTTTATACGCAAAAACAGGTACGTGTATGCAGTAAGCTATGCTCTATAATAAACCAGAGAAAACGTTAGTTTCGGTACAACCAAAGTTGTTATACTTTTCCTTAATTAACAACATTGCGATTTTTCAGAAATGATTTTCGTTATCGAAAAAAAAAACAATTAAATATTTATGTTAATTTAATAGAACAACATGCATAAAATATTTTATATACCCTACTACCTTCTGTTGGGAGCACAAGTTAAATAATTTTTGTCATAAAAGTTTTTGCTAGTCTACATGACCTTACCTAGTCAAGGTTCGCTTATTTTCAGTTTTTTACGTTTCTGAGAAATTTTGAAAAACAGTGGACAGCGTGAATTCTAATCTCACGAAAATTGAGTTTTTATATAAAAAGCGTTTATTTATGAAGCGATTTATTTCAAATTTGGTAAAAAATATTTGTTAAAGCAACACTTGACCACAGTAGGGTATATGGTTGAAGTAAAATCACTGAAAATCAAAAACAAAATCATCGTGTGACGAGTATTGAAGTTTCGAATTCACCGAAGTTAAAGCTTTTCGTTGATTTCCTCAAAATTTGACTATGCCAAGACTTTCAAACGATGGAAAATATTGGGTGTACAACTAAATAATTTCGTATTTGTTACTAACCTCATATCTATTTATGTAGTCAATATTTTGACAGTGACAGCTGTTCTATGTTAAAGCGCGCCAAAAAATCAAGAACATTTGATATGTCACAGGGAATATTAGTAAACACACCAATTTTTTTTTATTACAGTCAAAATGTCAAGTTACGTTCCAACAAAACAGCATTTGCGGGAGACGATTTTGCATGTCTGAAATGCTGCTTAATCGCCACAAAAGAAATCGTTTTGCATCGTATTGTCACTGGCGATGAAAAGTGGATTCATTACGACAACCCTAAGCGTAAAAGATCATATGTAAGCCAACCCAACCAGCCAAATCGACACCAAAGCCGAATATTCATGGTTTGAAGGTAATGCTCTGTATTTGGTGGGATCAGAAGGGTGGCTATGAGCTGTTAAAATCGGGCCAGACAATCACGGGAAAGCTATACAGGCAACAATTGATACGTTTGAAGCAAGCAATAGCCGTAAAACGGCCAGAATGGGCGACCAGACACGAAAAATTGATTTTCCATCATGACAATGCTCGGCCACATGTTGCAGTACCGGTCAAAAATTATTATTATATTAAATGCTGGATGGGAAATTCTACCTCACCCGCCTTATAGCCCAGACATAGCTCCTTCTGATTACCACTTGTTTCGGTCGATGCAGAATCACCTTTCTGGAATACGGTTCACCAATGTTGAAGGTATTAAAAAATGGCTTGATGATTTTCTCGGCGCAAAAGATGAGAAGTTTTTTTGGGATGGAATCCATAAATTGACTGAAAGATGGGAAAAAGTTACCGCTTCCGATGGACAATGCTTCGAATAAAATTTTTTTCACTTTCATACTTAAATAAATGGGTTTTTAACAAAAAATACGAAATTATTTAGTTGTGCACCCGATAGCTTGTTGGGCCACCTCAACGCATTCGTAAGTTCATGTTGCGTTCGACAGAAATCTTCCTCTAGTAAAATCCCCAGTAGCGTATATTCGAGTTCGCAACGCTTCTTATCTTCAATGTTAAAATTACTACTTTTGTAGTGTTGAAACAATTCCCGACACGTTTACCACCATAAACGTCGCCATTTTCACTCGCCAAACATTTTTTTTCGCCGATAAAAATTAACGAATTTGACATAAACTGTGTAAATCACTATTTACAGTTTGGGAAAGACAGTTGCAAAACAATGCCAGAATATTTTCTACTAATCCATTTTACTTATTAACCTTTTACGGCGAATTTGGAGCAAGTTAACTCCCATTTTTTTAGGATTTTATCCTTTTTATGTTACTCTGATAAGAGTTTTTTATTTTAGACCACTTCTATACTACACAGTAAACTTTGCAAACAGATCAAATAAATTTTTATTTAAAACTTAATTTTATACCCGCCACACATAGTGGGGAGGGGTATTATTACCTTTTGTCAGAAAGTTTGTAACGCATTAAAGGAGACGTCGGAGACCCCTATAAAGTATATATATTCTTGATCAGCACGACGAGACGAGTCGATCTAGCCATGTCCGTCTGTCTCTGTCCGTTCCGTCCGTCTGTCCGTCCGTCCGTCTGTCTGCGTCATTTATGCGATTCATTCGCTCAGTTTTAAAGATATTGACCTGAAACTCGGAACTTAAGCTTTTCTCACAAGCAGTTCAAGTTTGTTAAAATCAAAGTGCCACGCCCATTTTAAGGTATAGCCCCCATAAAAACCTACTTTTTTTTTTCTATTTTTTGCATGAAAATAGCTATTATTTATGAATGTAGTCACTCGAAGTTGAAAAGAAATACTTCTAATGTCATCCAATATCAAATCCAAGCTGCCACGCCCATTTTTAGATATAGCCCCCATAAAAATTTTCCGCCCAATATCGAATTTTATATGAAAATAGCTATTATTTATAAATGTAGTCACTCAAATTTGGGTAAAAACACTTGTAATGACATTCAATATCAAAACCAAGGTGCCACGCCCATTTTTAGCTAAGGCACCCATACAAACTTATTGACTATTTTCGAACATTTGTATGAAAAAGTAATTATTTTCAAATATATATTTATAAATGTATATAAGCTACTGATGATCACACATAAACTATTCAAAGATTCGTGTGACGGGTATTTAAGCTTCGGTTCCACCGAAGTTAACGTTTTTCCTTGTTTTTATTTATATTGTTTTTTTTTTTTTGACGATTTTCGTCAAATTATAATTAAAACATGTTAGCCGTAATCACAATCTACCTTTCTTTCAACACAAGGTGGATAAAGCCTGCCGATCTCACAGAAACTCCTTTATTGATATGCTTTAACTGTATGAGAAATATAAGATTATAAGAATTTATTTGAAAATTAGATCACTAATTCTGAATATGGGAGCCTGACTGATAAAATTGTTTTTAAAGGCAACTAGTTTGAAATCAATACATTTACTTTAAGAATTATAGTATATAGATAGTTAGATAGAATAGACTCATTGTGTAGAGTCAGACATCCTGATGATATGTCAATATTCTGTAAAATAAGTTTTCATCAAGCTGTTGGACCTGCGCTTCAGTTAGCGACCCAGGCTTTATAAAATTTATATATTTTCTGCTAAATTTGTAGTTTAATTATTTAGTCAAAAATATAATTAATGGATATAGATTATCCATTTCATTCTTAGTCCTTTTAAAACACTTCCGAAGAGTTTAAATGGTTTCGGTACGACAAAATTTAAAGTTTTCTCTTGTTTTCATCTTTCAACTTGTTGCTGAGATGTTGCTTGATGAGGATGCTTGCATGGTTATGGATGGCTTCACTTGGGGCTTTTGTTTTTTTTTTGCTGCTGCTGCTGCTGCAGTGCACAACACGAATCGAAGGTTGACGTTAGCATCAGCGTCGACGTAGACGTTGGCGTTGGCGTTGACATCGGCGTCACGTCGCTTGTGTTAATGCAACGCGCAACTGCTACCTGAATTACTGAACACGCGTCTTATGTCTTGTGTTGCTGATTTTTTTTTTTGTTGTTTTTTTTGTTTTTTTGTTTTTTTTTTTTTTTGCTGTACAGCCACATCTTTGGTTTGTGTGTGCGTGTTTTTGTGTTGCCTTTGGTATTTTTATGTATTTTAGCGCTTTTGAAATTCTTTTTTATTTTTTGGTTTTAAAGAGTTTTTAACTTGTTTCTTGTCGTTGAGTTTGGTTGCAGAATTCAGGGGTCGCAGCGAAAAGCAGCAACAACTTTGCAACATTGGCAGCAGCATGTTGCTTGCAACAACGAAAATTGCCAATGCCTGCTTTGCCTGGTCTGGCCTGGCCTGGCATGGCTTGGCTTGGCGTGCTTAAAACATACGAGCGTCATCATCATGGACAGCAAAAGCACCTTTTAAAAAGACTGGTTTATGTTTATTAGTATTATTTTTCATACCTTATCGAATCGCATTCGCTTACGTTGTTGTCGTCGTTGTTGTTGTTGTTTTTGATGCTGCTATGGCCGCTGCTGCAGCAACATTTGCTATAGAAAGTTTTTCTTTTGTTGTTTTTTTGTTGTTGTTGTTGTTGTTTGCTTGCAGCATTTTATTCTAAAACATTTCTACACTTTTGCCACGTTGCCTGAATCTATCGTGCTAACGCTTTCTTTATCTCTTTTACCTTTTTGTCGCTTTTTTTTATTCAAGATGCACGCACGCCTGTTGCCAACGCAGAACTTAAAAAAGTTTTAGCCGAAAAGTTTTATTCTATAGATAGGGGAAGAAGTGTTGACCACGCACACCGAGGTATGCTAAGTGTGTTTAAAGAAGGTTCTTATAATATAGAACCAAAGAAATAACTTGGTACCATTTAGTTTTTCAAAATTGTAAGCGATTTGGTCATAACTAATGATACAAGCCCAAAACAATGAATTACGTTAAGTACTGTATTATACTCTCGAGTTAGTTACGTTAGACTTTATTTTAAAATTGGCGAATTAATATAATTTTTGTCCACTTTGTAATGTATTTGCTAATTTGTCAAATACTGTCCCAAAAATCTTAAAAGGCGGGACGTTATAGAATTCTTGTTATAACTAGACATACATCTTTATATATAAAAATGCTCTGTTCGTATATACGAGGCTTATAGACTTGAAAAGTCCTGAACCGTTTAAGCCCAAATTTTGACACAACATGTGTTGAGGTTCGGACTCGGCTTTTATCTACTTTTTATGTTGATAACGCATCTACATTTGGAAATATATTTGTTTTTTTGCCCCTACTGCTGCGCCACCTGCAGGCCGCCAGCTCAACACTCGCGAGTGTTGCCAAGGGCAACCGCAGTGGCATGTGAACTACGTGGCTCGAGGCATTGCGTGTTCCCGATCGGATTTTTGGTATAGGTTATATTTATTATTCAAACAAAAGAGGAAGCCATCAATTATCCAACGGAATTTTTGAATTCACTCGATCTGCCGGGGATGCCTCCACACATACTGAAATATCCTCATTCCTCGAATTCCCATAATTCCAACCGATGTACCTTTTTAATTTAAGAGATTACAGTTTCCAATTCGATTGGCATTCGCAATAGCAATCAATAAAGCTCAGGGTCAATATTTAGAATTATGTGGCTTAGATTTAGGTGCGAATTGCTTCCACACGGACAATTGTATGTTTGCGTTCTTCCAACCCAATGCAGGTAAACCTATTAAAAAACCTCTAAAAAAAAGAACAAATTTAAAATTGAAACTAGAAACTAGAGCTTAGACACAATAATGAGGTCAAATTCTAACCTAACTGACTTTGATTGGGTGCTGTATGTTATAGTGGGCTGATCCTTATAATATTAAAGGGTGTACATATGATCACATTAGAAGTGATTTTACCCCATTTGGAAGTAATACATTCATAATTAATTAGTAATTTCACACAAAAAATTAGAAAATGGGCAGCAAATTTGTATAGGTTTCTGTACCTATAATGAATGACATAAGTTTCGAATTTTAAATCAATATATATCTTATAAACATTTCGGTCACGATGTAGTTCGCGATAAACTCCCTCCTGAACCGATTTCAATGAAAGTTTGTAGATTTGTTTATCTTGGTCCAACTTAAAAGATAGGATATGTCATTTAAAAAAAATGTGTGGTGTGCGTGGACCCCATAGAATCGATCATAAATTCATCGTATAGTACCGTAATATTTTGCAGTTGTGTATTTTTTTAGTTCAACTTAAAAGATAGGATATATATCGTTTTGGAAGAATGGGCGGTGGGTGTGGATCCATAAAATGTATACAGAAATTTATCTTATTTTTACAAATATTTAAATTCGTGAAATGTATCAATTGAAAAAATGGTCGGCGCATGTGGTAACTTTTTTAGCAAGGCTTTGATCTTCAGGTATGAAACTCTTTACATAAAAAAAAAAAAATAGACCAATAGTTAAAGCTCCGTCCATATTGAGCGTGTCCCATATAAGCAATACAAATATACAGAAACTAGATATTGAGGATGTCTCCTGTAAAGCGTTACAAACTTTCTGACAAAATGAAAATACTCTCAACACTATGTGTAGCAGGCATAAAAAGAAAAACCTTTAACGTCGATGAAACCGAAGCTTCAATACCCGTCCCATGATGATTATACTAACTTTTCTTGAAAAAAAAAAAAATAAAATTTTGCTTTTGGTTTGTATGGGAGCTATATGCTGTAGTGATCATATTTCAACCATGTGCCCAACTGTGCTCAAAGGTTGTTAAAGGAAGTATTTTTACCATTTTTGAAATTTATAGCTTCATAAATAATTTTTTTGGTGAATACAAAAACTCAAACATGGAGCTAGATTTGAATTGGGGCTATCGTGCTCATACCTCAACCAAAGTCTTTTATAGATAGCTTTATAAATAAACCATTATTTTATTTTGATTTGATCAAAAAAAAAGGAAAAAAAAAGTCATTTACTTACCTATGAGCACGGCTAGACCGAAGAGTTCGGTGTCTAGCATACCTTGTGTTGCAAAGTGCAAACATGTCTGCGTGTACACTTCTCTGACTCGACTTTTTGCATCGACTAGGAAGTAAAGTGTTTTGGGCTGCTGATGCCCAAGAAGCCTGTAAGCATTTTTAAAGTATATTTGATAAATTTATGTACTTAATCAATTAAATTTTATATTCAAAAGGGCTTACCTTAGTGCTAAAAACCGTGAGCCTGGTGACAGTTGCTCGGCTGAGGACGCGCATACTTCTAATGGCGCGCTGACAGTGCAAAAAGCTCGCATGCTGCATCATTACTTGAGTACAACACATTCATTTGAAATATTTTTCTACAAAAACAATATAAAAATTTTAATGTTAATATTATTATTATTAAACAAAATTATTTACAGAAAAATAAAGAAGTTTCGTTTTATGTTTTTAAAATGAAACCTATTTCACACAGCGGAATATCAAGCATTTTTTAAAGTCGTCGCCGCTTAGCGAACAAATTTCACCAATCAATATCGAAAGACTTACGAGACAAACTTGATTTTTGGTTCGCCACAAGCACCAAATTAATAAATTAAACGCAAAGAAAGTTCATGAGAGTGAAAAAATAAAAATAAATAAAAAAAAAAATCGTTTTATGAATAAATTAAGCAAAGCAAACCCAGCCAAGTAGCAAACGCACGTTTTAGGAATTTTTGTACTCTGTTTAACGAATTTTTTTTTGGTTATAATTGTTTTCAGTTTATTATTAATAAACCTAACCTAGCAGCAGATAAAAATGTAGCAAGCAAGACAATCCAAAAGATATTTAAAAATATTAAAGCAAAACTATGCTCTTGTTCAAATTTATTCAATGCCTCAGAAACTGTTTGCAGCTTTAATTTATAATTTTTTTTTTTTAAATTATCGTTTTAAGTATTTGAAATGCCAGCAACAAAATCTAAATTGAACAGGAATGTAAACTATTAAATGTTTCTTAAAATTATTGAATATTGGTGGCCATTCATCAAGTTGTTGAAATATTTGACATAAATTAAAAATATTTAAAGCATATTATGGTGTCTAAGCCGATTTTCTTTACTATTTATTATAATAAGCTACGCAGCAAGTGCGAAGGTGCGATAGTATGGAGCGACGCAGAAAAAGAGGATAGGTAAACATTCAAGCATTCAATTAATTTGGCTTAATTCAAAGTTAAGAATTTATAAAAGTAGCTGCTGATTGGCATTGTTAACATTGGGCACTGTGACCCAATGGAGAACAGCGACCGGGGGCGTGCCGTACCGTGCCGTGTGTTACTTATAGCTCATTAGTCGAACAGTAGAAACATTTTGAATTATTGTTGTGTAATTATGAAAGCTTTCTTTAATATGCAATAATTAATTTAAAAATCGTGTCTGACCATTTGTGGCATTCCGTAGGCCCACGCTAATCGATCGAAATGGCTCTATGCTACCTAAACATTTTCAGAGTGAATGTGTCGATCACAAAGTAAAATTTGTCAGTAAAAGTCTTTTAAATAAATTTATTCGATACAACAATTTTGACATAAACTATGAATGTTATTATATAAAAATCTCATGTCACGATGTTCGTTTTTTATAGACTCCGAAACTACTAAACCAATTTTAATAAAAGTTTGTAAATGTGTATTTTTTGGTTCAACTTAAAATACAGGATAAATATCGTTTTAGAAAAATGGGCGGTGGGCGTGGTAATCGATCGTAAATTCATCGTATATTTCCATAACACCATAATATGTATATCGAATCATTACAGAAATTCATCGTTTTTATACCCGTTACACAAAGTGTAAACGGGTATATTCAGTTTGTCCAAAAGTTTGCAACGCATTGAAGGAGACATCGGAGACCCCATAAAGTATATATATTATTGATCAGCTTGATGAGGCGAATCGATTTAGCCATGTCCGTCTGTCTGTCCGTCTGTTACTCGGAAAGTTTTAAAGATATTGACCTGAATTTTGAAACTTAAGCTTTTTGTACTCCTAGTTACTTTATATATCAGAACCAAGGTGCCACGCCCATTTTTAGATATAGCCCCCATACAAACTTACCACTTTTTTCGTTTTTTTATATGAAAATAGTTATTATTTAGGAATGCTTTTACTACAATATAGGGTAAAAATACTTCTAATGGCATCCAATATCAAAAGAATGTTGCCAAGCCCATTTTTAGATATAGCCCCCATACAAACTTACCACTTTTTTCCGATTTTTGTATAAAAATAGGTACTTATTTATGAATATATTTAATCCAAATAGGGTAAGAGCACTTTTTCATGTCATCCAATGTCAAATCTAGAGAAGCCACGCCCATTTTTATGTATAGCCTTCATACAAACTTACCGCCCATTTTCGAGTTTTTATTTGAAAACATTTGCTATTTCTGAGTGAATTCAATTAAATTTGGTAAAATCAATTCCAATGTCCACCTAAGTGATCACTTTTCGATTTAGGTAAGGATCGGGCAAATATAACATAAAGCCTCCATTCCACAAATTTGACCAAAATTCATCGTGAAATTTAATCTAAGCACCTGGTGAACTTATAAACTATTAAAAGTGTTGTGTAACGGGTATTTCAGCTTCGGTTCCACCGAAGTTAATGTTTTTTCTTGTTTTTTTTTACAAATATTTGAACTCGAGAAAAATAATTCGGTATACTAGTTACTAGGAACGAAAAATGGATAAAACTAGTACCGTATAGGCGATATAAAAAATAAAATCATCATATTTTTGCAAATAACTAGACAAGAAAAATTAAATTCGGTACTCATGTTACTGAAAATTCATTGGAAAACGAACCATAAAAAAAGTCATATTTTTGCAAATAATTGAACTAGTCAAATGAAATTTGGTATACATATGGATCCTAAGATCGGAAAGAATATGATCTATGAAAAAATGGACAAGGGGGTGGCCTCATATAAACGATAAAAAAAAAAGTCATATAATAGTATTTTCAAAAATATGACGCAAAGAAATAAGATATATAAATGTCACTAACATCGGGAAGACTGTGATATTTTTCCGCAAAATTTTGAGCATCAGAAATTAAACTCTGTGTACATAATAAAAGGAACTGAGAAGTATGATCCATTGAAGAGATAGGCGGATGAAAATTTAATATTTCTTAGGCAAAAAAATAATATATTTTTATTATTTTTTTTTTACAGATAGTTGAAAAATTCATTTTGGGAATAAAATGAATCTTAAGTCGTTATTTCAACCAGAAAACATTGATGAGTTATTTTTTTAATGAATTTTTGGCTGAATTCAATCGTAAATAGGATTTGTTTAAAAATGAGTTTTATAAAAAAATGGCCGAAAGGATGCCTTACAAAAACTGATATTATATGACCGAACCGAACTGGCAACATATTTACTTTACACAATTATTTACAGTAAATTTGCTTGTATGAAAAGAACTTGAACAAATAGAATAATTGCGGATGCTACTCAGTATTACAAAACAAACAGTACAAAGCTAAATAATCAAAAAAAACTATCATCAACAAAATCTGCAAATAAAGGTTCCTAGCAGGACCTAATTATAACAAAAACATGAAAAACGTAAATTTCGGCGGAACCGAAGCTTAAATACCTGTCACACTTCTTTTTAAATAGTTTATGTGTGATCAGAGCTTAAATAGGATTTCAAGATGGAATGGGTCAATGGTCGAGACAACTCAAGTTTAAACACAATATTGGTTTTAAATTTTAAGCTTAAAATATAGTTATTCAAAACGAATGGATGTTTTTTTGGGCCTATGTCTAAAAATTGATATACCCCATACAAACCTAGCGCCCATTTTTTTCTATTAAAATTATTTATGAATATATTCACCTCAATCTGGGTAAAACCATTTCTACTGTCATCCTATGAATATACTACCGATATGACAATGATCGGGCTCTACTACTATAAACTCACCTAAATTTTAATTTTTTTTATTTTTAAGAAAATTATTGTTTTATCTCCATTTTTAGCTAAACATTTTACATTCAGACTTTTTATTTGAGCCCCCACTCACACCTTTTGCGGAATATTATCTACGTCACTGATGATTATTCCACGAATTATTTTAAGATTCGTACGGCGGGTATTGGAGCTTTGGTTCTACCGAAGTTAACGCTTTTCCTTTTTTTTTTTAATCTTAAACAAAATTGAATTTTTTTTAAAAACTTTTTATCAATTCTGTGAGCATGTTTGCTACCATTATTCTAAAGTTAACCTACAAGTTCATATTTATTTAATTTATTATTTGATTTTTATTAATATTATTTATTTATTTATTATTATTTCGTTCTTTTAGTTTTACAAGGAAATGCGAGTGTTGTTTTTAAAAGATTTTTGGCTACGTCTTTAAAAAAAACCAACAGTAACACTAAATATAATATTGTTTATTTTGTTAAGTACCTCCCTCGAACATACTTTAAAGCTGGCGCCATTTAACGACTCATTTCAACAACAAAATATGCAAAATTTTTTTTATTTTTAATCTACACGATATGCGCATTCTTTTGACATAGCTAGAAGATCAAAATATAAAAAAAATTATATTATATAGAAAGTCGAAAAAACAGATGAACTGACGGACAGACAAACAACAGAAAAGCAAATAAGCAACATTTTTTGTGTCTATTGAAGTGCCGCAAACGGTGCGGCTGAGTAATGTTTAGATAAATCGCATAACAACAATATTTATCACACGCCAAGTTGAATCGCATCGAAAATGAAACGCATACAAATGCAAATACAATGTCCACGCTAAACGCTAAAGGCTGAACGATCTCACATGCCTTAAACTGATTGTTATTGTTAGCAGCTTACATAATTATAAAAAGGCAAATACCGGTAACGCAGTGTATTGAGGAGTGGTCACAACCGCTGTTGCGTGCTATCGCAGAGTAGCGAAGGGGTAGTGTATGTGTATGTAGCGCATTTCAACGCAAAAAATATTTAATACTTATTGCAGTATTTGATAAACTTTTTTTAAGGGGTGTCAGGGAAATCTTTTTATACCCGTTACACATAGTGTAAACGGGTATATTAAGTTTATCCGAAAGTTTGTAACGCATTGAAGGGGGCATCGGAGACCCCATAAAGAATATATATTCTTGATCAGCTCGATGAGACCATTCGATCTAGCCATGTCCGTCTGTCTGTCTGTACGCCTGTTTGTTGCTATGCGATTCATTCGCTGACTTTTAGATATAAAGATATTTGGCTGAAATTTTAAACTTAAGCGTTTCTCGGCAACGACTATGTTAAGTTCAAGAATGAGAGTGCCACGCCCATTTTTAAGTATAGCGCCCATACAAACTTACCGTTTTTTTTCGATTGTTTGTATAAAAATACTAATTATTTATGAATGTATTCGCACCCAATTGTGTAAAAACATTTCTTTGTCATCCAGTGTTAAAACCAAGATGCCACGCCCTCTTTTAAGCATAGCCCCCCATACAAACTTTCCGCCCATTTTCAAATGTTTGTATGAAAATAGGTATTATTTATGCAGGTATTCACCCAAATTGTTTAAAAATACTTCTTTTATCATGCAATGTGAAAACCAAGATGCCACGCCCATTTAGATATAGCCCCCATACAAACTTTCCGCCCATTTTCGAATTTTTGTATGAAAATAGTTATTATTTATTCATGAATTTACTCCATATTATGTAAAAACTCTTCGAATATCATGGTGCCACGCCCATTTTTAGGTGTTTCTTCCATACAAACTTACCGCCCATTTCCAGATATTTTCAAAAAAAATTATTGTTATCATCTGTATTTTTACCTTAAAATTTGAAATTAATATTGTGTGTAAACTTGGGTACCATTGATGATTACACATAAACTCTTTAAAGATTCGTGTGACGGGTATTTAAGCTTCGGTTCTACCGAAGTTAACGTTTTTCTTGTTTTAATTTTCCTTTGCTTTAATTTAAAAATATGATAACAGCTCTTTTAGATACTTCTATTCTTTCGATTTTTTTTAGAAATTTACAAACCAACCGACTTCAGATTTGCTACAGATGTCTCTGACACCCCTGTAAATGTATTTTTTTCGAATTTTATTATTGTAAATTTTTTTTTTCAAAGGATTTTTGTCAAATTTTACAATATGTATAAGGGTGCCTCGAAAACTCGTAAGTGATGTAAACCACGTAAAAAAATTTTTCTTCACAAGATTAAAAAATCTGCCCGTTTGGTTGATAAATTGATGGGGCAAGATTAGATCTTTGTAAAATATATATCTTTACATTATAGACTGGAGAATGTTAGTTAATACTTCTAATTTTATTATCCCATGTGTGGCGTTAAAGCAAATTTAAAATTATGATGAAAGCACTATGATGAATTCAAAATATTTCGCTGATTTTTAGGTTTATTACGCTGTGAAATATTTTTAATGGCACATTAGTACATATTTCGGCGTTATTTATGTCATGAATTTTGCTCATTTGTTTTCTGCATGCGTTTCAGTTGTTTTTTTTTTTTTTTTGCCTGACTTGCTAAAAAAAAATATTTCGTATTCGGTGCACGTCAAATGTTACCATTACGCATGCGCAGCTATCCGCGTTAATGTGGAATTCAAGTCTGATTGGACAAACCTGACTGAATTAAACCGATTTACTCTCATTGCGTGGTCACCTGAATAATTATCTACAATAATTCATACAAATTAGAACCAACGAAGTATGTGCAACGTACAAACTTACATACACATATGTGTGTATTTGTATTTCATATGAATATGAACCTCACCTATGTGTGACAGAAATGCTTAGACATGACAAAAAAAAAAAAAACACACATCAACATAAAAATTTGGCATAAAATAAAAACAATAAGACAATCATTTTGGTAGTAAATCGACCAAAGCTGCTGTGCTCTTCACATAACATTTTCAAGATCTTAAATCAAGATCTTAGACCACAAAATCAAAAATAATAGGTTACGATGCAATGACTTGGTTTATACGACATCTTCAAATTCACGAAATAATTTGACAAATGACTAATTGATATAATAATAAGGAAAGTATTAGACATTTCATTTGGTCGGTTTGAAATCTCTTCTTAAGATCAACGAAATAATGAATAAACTTCACAATTAGTTCAAACATTATTTAAAAAATAAATAAAATATCCACCGAAATTTTGTTATTTTTATAAATGTAGTCAAAACTAATTGTAAATTATTTTCTTTATTAAATTGAATTTTATAAGAGATTTTAAACCAACCAAAAGAGATTTTCTGTTATACTCCTGAATAATTTATTTTTGAGTCTAATGTCAAATTACAAAAGCAATTTAAAATTAAAAAATATTAAGAGACTTTAACCCATTTTTTTTTTTGCCTAACTTGGAAATTTGGACAACTGAAGAAAACGAAGACGTCTCTGCGCAGGGTATTAAATAGTTTGGTATAAAAGCTTAATGCAATCGCAGCTGTAAAATAGATTTTATTAAACTAGTCAAACGTTGTCTCTTTCGGAGACACACCCAGAAATCTGAAACGTTTTATGAATTTCATTCTAATTGATGTTGACATATAACATGCATTCAAAAATACTATAAATCGAAACAAATACGCAAATAGAGAAAAAAATAAAACAAGGAAAAACGTTAACTTCGATAGAACCGAAGCTTATATACCCGTCACACGTATTTTTAAATTGTTAATGTGGCTTAAATAGAACTTCGAGATGGCATGGGACGGGTTCAGTGTTCTGATACAACTCACGTTGTGTAGGACTTATGCCAAAAAATGGGCGTGGCACTTTGAATTTAAGATTGGATGATATTAAAAGTGCTTTTACCCAATTTGGAGTCAATACATTACTAAAAAATAACCATTTTAATAAAAAAATTCGAAAATAGGCTGTATTTTTGTATGAGGACTTAAGCTAAAAATGGGCGTGGCACCTTGTTTTTAATATTGTATGATATTTGATGTATATTTAGGCAATTTAAAGTGAATATATTCTTAAATAAAAACCATTTTAATAAAAAAATTCTAAAATGGGCGATAGTTTGTATGGGGGATATATCTAATTGGATGACATTAGAAGTGTTTTTACCCAAGATCGACTCGCCTCATCGAGCTGATCAAGAATATATATACTTTATGGGGTCTCCTATGTCCCCTTTAATGCGTTACAAACTTTCCGACAAACAGATAATACCCTTCACACTATGTGTGGCGTGTATAAAAAAGAGTTATTCATTTTTTCACTATAGAGAGAGAGAGAGAGATAGACATACTATATGTGTTAAAATAGGTAAAAGAAAAAAGTTTAAGTTATTTTGTTTTCCATATAATTAAATGAAAATTTCCATGTTGCGTTGATGACTAGTCTCCTTCCTCGATGACATATCGCTGACAGTTGGTACAACTGTCGCAGTTGTCTTGCGTGGCATGTCTTGCAAGACTTCTTGGCTGACATGATTTGCAAGACGTCTTTTATGTTTGTCATGGATGTGCCTTCTATCGCTTTTTAACGAAATATTGCATAATTTGGCATACAAAAGATTTTGTATTTTAAAAATTTTGTAGTTAAAAAATAAGACGAAAAAAATCTGTGATTTTAATTTTAAATTCACAATTTTCCCAAATTTGAACCATCCTGCTTTATGAAAAGATTCATAAACTGTTGTGTTTTATAAATTGGCCAATGATAACAAAACTGGGTTACTTTCCAAAAATTTATATTTAAAAACCGTGCGTTTTTAAACGCTTAATAGTTTGTCGACTTAAGCGACTTTGATTACAATCTGAGAAAACGGATTGCAATCAAGGTTCATTGCGCTTCTTAGGGCTGCAAACAGTAACATAAAATTACAAAATAATACTTTTTTTAAGAATCAAAAAAAAAAAAAAAGGCGTTCGAGTAACAAATTTTACAGCAGTTAGTGATTTTTTTATACTATTTTTTTAACCACAGTCATTGCCGCAACTGTCACCGTGTTACCAAAGGTATTCATTATTATTTGCAGCCACACTCAATAAAATCAAGTTTTTTTAAATTTATAAATGTGTGTGAAAATATCATATGTAAGTATACATACATATATGTATGTATGCATGTATGTATGTAGTATGTAGTTATATATATCTGTAAACAATACAAGTTTAGACTTATAGTTGGTATTTATAGTCAGAGAATTCCATTTTAAAATTATAATTGCGAAAAAAAATGTTTGAGTTTATAGCTTGTAAAAAAAAAAAATTCATCGAACTGCAGACATTTAAGAGGGGCGTATAAATGTAATCTAATTAATGCAACTATTTTTAAATATGTGCTTACTTTCAATAGATATCAAATAATACGATTATTTTTCGAATCGAATAAACTACTTAAAATAATAGCAGATTTATTTAAATGAAAGAAGGTAAGAGTAAAAATATTTTTTTGGTCAACATAGATTCTAGAGGATTACACAGTTAACTGTTAATCTCAGTGTTTTAAAGTCTTACAGACGCTGTTAATTGTTGGGATGGGACGACATAATTCAGTTATAGCCTTAAGCTTAAAATAAAATACGTTTTGGTATAGCTTCAATTCAACTTTACATCAAATATTTTTCTTAAAGTTTCTTCTTAAAAATTATGTATCAAGCCAAGGAAAAATAAAACGAAAACGACCTGTTCTAACAGATAACGCATAGGCAGTATTTTTTTGTCTTAAAGTTTTTGAAAACAAAGCAAAATCATTAATTCAAAATTAGAATTATGAATGATGGCATCCCATTAACCGATTGTTTATGCCTGCCTATTTAATAATAAAGCCATTTTGTTTTCAATGCAATATTTCGATAAATAAAATAATCGAAGAAAAAACGATTCAAAAGATTCGAACTCAATCGTAGTGAAGAACATCTTTTCGAAAGGACCGTTTTCTTTTTCAAAGAATCGAAATGTAAAGCAGACCAGTATAAATTTATTTGTTATAAATCTACAAATAGTTTTCTAAGCATATCTATTTATATCGGTGGTGTTAATCTTGTCTTACCTAAAATTTACAGAAATATATATCCACTTTAAAAAAAGTAAATAAATAAATAAGAAATTCAATTATCTAATGGTATGGTTATTCACGATGGCCTATTCACTTGTAGGCTTGTACACTTGTATAATTTTTGCAACAACAAATACGTTGCCAGAAAGTGAACGAAAGCAGTAAAACCTTCCGTTTGAGTGCTTTGAAAAATTTTACAACACACAAAATGTTGGAAGAATTTTAACTTCGGCAGAACCTTAAAAAAATGTTTTGCAAATCGGATGGGTGGGGCTACTGGTCCGATACAATACAAGTGCAGACACCATATTGGGACACGAACTAAAAAAAGAAATAAAAATCAATTAGCTTAAAAAAACGAGAAATTTGTAGGTGACTTAATTTGAGGGCTATGTTCTATAGTAGCCTGATCATAATTTAATCAGTTATGTACAAATGTGTTTATTCCAAATTTTTATCCACATTGGGATAAATATATTCATAAACAAAAGTTTACTTTTTTTTCCTACCAAAAAATTCCGAAAATGTTTGGTAAGTTTGTATGGAGCCTATAACTAAAAATGGCCTTGTGGCACATCCTGAATTCAATATACAATCTACCTAGGACCGAAAAAGGCATAAGTTTCGAGTTTTTAGGACAATATATTCAGATCGATTCATCTTTGTTAAATATACTTAAGGTAACAAAAATGGGTTAGAAACTTTTCGATAAACTGATAATACCATTTATTACTATGTCAGACGGGGGAAAAAAATTTTTTTTAAAAAAATTTTTTTTATAATTAGAAAAAAATTAAAAAAATTTTTTTAAATTTTTTTTTTTTTTTTTTTTTAATAAAAAAAATATTTTTTTTATATGTGTACACATTGAGATCGAACTATAACATGTCATAGTTTAAAAATGGTACATCAAGGGATCAATTAATTGAATTTTGAAAACTTTATACATTTTTGAAAATTGATGCGTTAAGACTAAAAATATGAAATATTTAAAGATTCACTTATATAGAAAACATGTTGTCCTATTTAAAGAGTTTTTTTTATTGCGATATAAAAAGATTTTGAAAAAATTAGTGAATTTTATGCACATTTAAACCACTGTGCATGGTTTCAAAAGATTATAATACGATTCTATAAACAATGTTTGCTCGTCTCTGTGGTTTCAAATGAACGACTGTGTCAAAGCAGTTGTGATAGTAAAGCCAGGTGGGATCACCTGAAATAATATCAGCATCAGCAACGTCACCGGCAGTTGATGATGATTGTTAACACCGGCTGTTTGCGCAAAAGTATCGCGTATCTCTCTGACTTAATGCTTGGTACATCACCTACCGCACCACACCCCTAAAACCAACCTACACCATTTTCCTGGTCTCCGTAATTGCTTTTGTCGCCGCCGTTTTGCACTCTGTAATTGTCTTAATAAAACGCTCAATTAACTGATTCGATTGTAATCGAGTTTCTATTTAATTGCACTAACCGAGAACGATGCGACGTTGTTCCTCAGTTTGCGTTTCGACACTCCCTCTTACTTGCTTGTACTATGTACTCGATTTGTGCCAAGAATTTCAAGTTCAACGATTTCTGCTGCCTCTTGATACTATTTATGACTTATTGTTTTCTCCCGAAAGTACATACAGCAAAAGTAGGTATTTTAAAATATTTAGCAATGATAAGCTTATTTTATCGTAAGCTAGTTTTATGATCGAAATAATTAAAATTCCAGTGATGAGAATCGTTTCTTTGGAAAATCCAAAAAGTTTATGATTGATTAATTTTTATACAATATATTGTACCTACTGGCCAAAAACTTGCAATACAAAATGTACTTAATGTTTAAAATATTAAATATAGTATAGTATAAAGAACAAATAATATTGTTACGAGTTCTTTGCAGTTTTGGCAAAAGGAAAAATTGATATTTTCCTGTGGTTCTTCACATTAATTGCTGCTAAATTAATTAATTATTATTTTTTATTTGAGACATTTGTGACGGGTTTCTCTCCTTAAAAAAAAATGAAATTAAGTTTACCCAAAACCATGATGCAATTATATCAGGGTACATTTCCCGCCACCGACTCTTTCTAATTTGGTAACAAATTTAGTTGAGTATGCATGTTATGGTGAATTTATATAATTTCACCTTATAAATGTAAATTTTTCTGCTTCTTGATTTTGAGCAAACAGCTGATAAAATTCAAAAATTTTAAGTTTATCTACAACTTTGTTTTAAGTTTTTAAAGTGTATATGTAGGTATATATTTCAAATAAAAACAAGAAAAAAAGTTAACTTCGGTTGGGCCGTAGCTTATATACCTGGCACAGCATTTGTATAAAATTTTATCTTAAAATACTCAACAAATTAAAAATATTATTAAAAATTTGGAAATTCGCGGCCCGATCTGAACCAATTTTAAAGGGAAGATTTAGCTTGATATAAAAATCATTTGTACCATATTTGAAGTCATTTGCTCTATAAATAATTTTTTTTTTAAACTTGACAAAAAGTTGTACGTTTGCATGGAGGCTTTACCTAAAAATGGGCGTGGAACATTGTTTTTAACAAAGAAAGTACACAGAGCCTAGAAAAGCTTAAGATTAAAATTTCCGCACAATATGAGATCAAGAATATATTTACTTTATAGGGTCTACGATGCCTCGTTTAATGCGTTACAAACTTTCCGACAAACTTAATTTACCTGTTTTACACTATATGTGACAGGTATAATAAATATTTTTTAAAGTAAAATATGCTCTTTCTCAAAATTTATCGTTAGACACATTAGGTTTTCCTCTTTCTAAATCAATATTTTCATTTGTGACCGTCTCACATAGAGTGTTGGAAGATTTGTAAAGCATAAAGTATGTACGTATATTTTTGATAAGCTCGATTTAGCCACTTCCGTCTGTCCGTCCAACCGTCTGTTATATTGTATTTGCTTAGTTTTAAACTGAAATTTAAAAGCTAAGCATTTCTCAGCTCTAGGTAGTTTACATGTTAAAAGCAAAGGGTCATTTCTATATCTTGGAAGTTGCTTGAAATTTCGGTTACACCGCTTAGAAAATTATACATTTAATTAAGGTTTTAGAGCTACAAATCTACTTCTGACTTAGCTGCCTTGACTAAATGAACCATTCGTATTTGGAATATAAAGTTTAAAAATTGCACTATAGTGATTTTTGCTAACTTCACAAGTTTAACAATCAAAAATGTCTATTTTAAACCGTCTATTTTAACATTTTTTAAAATTTAAGCATTAACCTATTTAGCAAGACATTTTGAAACTGACCGTAAATGAAATATATAAGGGAAACATGGGAAAGTCAAATTACTTCGATGAGCTAATTCAAAAATTCTGTTATTCAGAAGGACTATTCAATGAAACTTAAAATTGGATACAGAATGAACGCAACATTTCTTAACACTGGTTCAAATAGTTTCTGAAGAATCCAAAAAAAAAATATTTTTCCGAAAAGTATGAGACACGAGAATGTCTGCTCAAAACTACAAACGATATTGAAAATGTGACCTTGACAAAGGCTAAAGTTAATAAGAATTTACAATTTCTATACCTATATCTAGACGTAAGTCTGTATTTGTACAAAAAAAGTTTTTAAAAGTAAGTATCGAGATATTTATTTTCATGTATGTCTCAAATTTTAGATATCGATCGATTTGAATCTGATAAGTAGCCATGGAATCTGCGATAAATGGCGATAAATAATTTATTTCTAATAAAAATATTATATTTAATATCTTTAAGTGTTCCTTGGGTGAGTCGTCAAAATTTGAGTGGTGAATAGGACAAAACCCAGAACCATAGGAACGAAAGGCATATTTAATCGTTCAGGTCCACCAAGTATGTAAAAGCTTGCTATTTCTAATTGAAACTAAAATATTTAAAAGCAATCTGGTGCAAAATATTTTTTATTTAAAAATTGAAATTCCCAATAAGATTACAGAAGGGCAAATAATTAAGAATTTAAAATCGAAACATTTTTATTTGTTATTTTGTCAGTTGCAACTAAATAAGTTTAAAGCGATAATGAAAACATAGCGCAAATAAAATGTATAAAATAAGAAAGAAAAAACAAAATTCAAATAAATAAAAGAAAAACAAAAGAAAGATGAGTTATTTGATATAAGAGGAGCAAAACTCACCTTATGCAGTGCCAATTTTTGCACTTGTCGGCATTTTTTCAAACGCACAGCATTATTGCACAGTAGCAGCACAGACTGGATATGATGGCAATTACTTTTATTCACGTGTATCTATGTATCTCTATATATATCTATATACATATATATATATGCACATGTGTATCTGAATTTTGTGTATCTCGTTTAGTCTTTGCACTCGACGTTACTTTTTTTGTTTTATGTAGTTACAAGTATTTCAAATATTTTTAAATCATTCACAGCGCTCGGTGTCGCATTTATTGAATGCCAACGATTTTTTGCGGTTTGGGGTTTAGAAGGGGGCACACAAAGCAAAGCCGGAACGAAATGCTTGAATCAAATATGCCGACATTCTCTGCTTCTTACGTTTGGAACTTAATTATTTTGTTGGAACAAAAACAAAAATGAACAATAGTAATATTTGTTTCTATTTGCACATGTATCGCAAAAGAACAAATAAAATAATTCAAATATTCTTTGTGATTTTTTTTTTTTTTATTTATATTTTTCTTTTACTTTAACTGGAATGCTTGCTTGTATTTATTGTTAAATATTCATTATAAAAAAATTTATTTCATTTGGAACACGTTTTCATTCGAATTTCGTTGTTTTTATTTTTTTTATTTCTTTGCACCGTAACACTTTTTTTGCACTTTATAACTTGCACACTTGCATATCGCTTAGATACTAGCATTAATATTTGTGTAAATGTGCTGCCAAGTATTTACAGATACAGACAATTTAACTTGATTAATTTGTGATTTATTTTTTTTTTTTAAATACTTTTCGCATTAAGGAAATACACGCGCCTTTTTTTTTTTTTTTTTTTTTTTTTTTAATTTCGTATTTTGTTATATATTTTTTTATATATTAAATTAAGTTGCACTTTTCGTTTCGTTTTTCGAATTGGATTTTATCTGAAATGTGAAATTGGTATTGGATTTAATTTTCAGTGACAATTTTGTATTTTGGTCAATTTTGTTGTTTTTTCTTGATGCTACAAAGGCGCATTCCACGGCACAATAACCGATCGAATGAGAGCCAAAGAGCAATAAATGCAAACGCGAAACGAGTTAGCAAACAAGAAAAAAAAAATAATAAAAAAAAAAAAAAAAAAACAAGAAGAGAGAAATATTTTTAGTCAAAGTTGTTGTTGTGGTTGTTGTTGGGCGCACACAAACGTACAGGCGCGCGTTTCAAATCTGTTTGTGTGAGAGTCCACGATCATAAAACGAATGAGCGAGAAAAAAAGAGCGCAATTCCACTTGTACGTCCATGTACGTTATTTATGTATGTATAAATGTTTGTATGTATTTATGTACGTATTTGTGAAGCAGTTCAGCTGCTGTTGTTGTTGTAGAGCGCTACTTAAATTTTTGTTGTTGCACGAAAGAATGTGGTTTGCTGTCGTGTTTTTGTTTTTTTTTCTTTTGTAAAGCCAATTTTGGTTTTCATTCGTTTTTTTTTATTCAAGTTGTAGTGTGGAGTAAAAAAAAAAAAAAAAAAAGAAAAGAAAATTTTATAACTCACACAAGCGCACAACTACAAAAACAATACAATCGATAGAAGACGAAACCGTGCACAATCATTTGAGCTCGTTTTGAATTTATTTTATTAAATAATGCTATAGATTTAAGTTTTTAATAAATATAATCAACAGTAAATTTAAATAAAATCTTCTGATTGGATTTATTCGAAACATTTTAAATGAAGTGTGTAGTCGGTTATGGATATTTTAATTTATTTATTTTTTTGCTTTACTTTTTTTTTTCTTTAAACATACACAACACTTTTTTATATTTAATCAATCTGATGCAAATTGAAATTACAATTGATGCATATTGAAATGATTTATTTTTTTAACACTATTTTTATTTGACTTTTTCTTTATTTTTTTGTTTTTCTTTAACTTGGAATGCAGTAAGAAGAATCGAATTGAACGCGAAAAGAATATTTGAGCTCTCCGTTCTTTGATCCGTTCAGTTGCTCTCACGATATGACAATAATATGAACTCTCTAATTTCAAATATGGAGAGTCAAATTAACCAAATTTCTTAACAGCGACTGTTAAATTTCTGTACAGTGACTGTAAAAATTGTTAACAGCTGTAATATTTCAAACTTGTTAAAATGTTGCCATATATATCCAATCAAAGCTCACTGTTATTTTTGTTAACAGAAGAGAGTGAGCTTTGTGTATTGAGGAACTGGATTTTTTAGTAAATCTTTTTTTAAATCCATTGGGCAACGCGTGATTTTTATATGAATGATCTTTCAGGAGAGAACACACACACACAAAGTATAAGCGAATAAATGGAGTAGCAAAGTGCAGAGGGATGGGTCGATTTGTACACCTTCAAGGCCTGATTCGTTGTATTCAAATGGAATAAAAGATAGTGTAAATTATTTCTCCTCTAAAACATTACCCCTTTCAAATGGTATCCCCCAAGGCTCCCCTCTTTCAATACTTTTTCTTATTGCTTTTAACAAACTAAACCGTACCATAGCAATTCATAAGCAGTTCAACTTTTGCGCTTACGCACGACTATCACATTTTCAAAAATTGGTAAAGACACAAACCTGATTATTGACCCTAATACTTGACATCCTCTCTTGGTGTGATTATTCCGGGGCACAGTTATCAATATCGAAATGCAAACATTTACATATTTGCAGAAAACATCACTGCAATATTCATATTTCGCTAATCTTACCCCAATTGAAAATGTCTCGACCATGCGAATCCTCGGCATTACTGCCAATAAAAACTTCAAATGGAACAACCAAATTGATAATCTCACATTCGCTATTTAGAGACTTAATATCATAAAATGCCTTGCAAACAATAGGCTTAACTGCACAACTTACTTTAATTCATGTTATAAACGCAATAATTATGTCAAAAATAGACTATGGGCTTTATATATTCGGTGGTGCTCCAAAGTCACAGCTCAAAAAAATCAAAACGGTTTATCAATCAGCTATAAGGACAGCTCTCAATGCTTTTCGAACTACACCAATTTATAATTTGCTCCTCGAGAGTAATATAAAGCCACTTGAAATAAGATATCAATGTTCATTGGCTAACCTCAATAAAACTCTCCTCAATTCGTCTGACTCCCTATTAAGAATCCACTTTCAAAAATAATAAATTCAAATAAAATCCCAAAATGCCTTCCACCTACCGTGCCATCACAAATAATATCGAACTAGGACTTCCTATTAAATGCCATGAAACCAAACATAATCTTCCACCATGGAATTTCAAAGAATCTTCCGTCATAACCAATCTCCATGTCCTGCCAAAACAAAACACACCAATTGACTTATATAAGCAACATTTCTTACATTTGAAAAGCTCTCTTCAATCCTATTCATTTTTGTACACTGACGGTTCTAAATCTGGGGATGGCATATCTTTTAGTGTTACCTCATCTGACTATATTATTTACAAGCTCTACTTCCCCAATATAGCTCCATCTTTTCGGCTGAAATTATAGCAATACTTCATGCTATTAATATAGTAAAGGACAGGCAGGAAAATTTTTGTATCTGCTCCGACTCCCTCTCAGCAATTGAAGCCATTTTAAACCCATCCAACTCCACATTTTATCCCGTTTCTATTAGACACTTACTGTCACGGTATTACCCCAAAATATTAATTATGTGGGTCCCTGGACACTGCGGTATTTCAGGTAATGAATTCGCGATATTGCAGCAAAGAACCTTCAAATTTCCTTTTGTGTTCTATCCTAACAAAAACAGCTCTGATATTAAAAATTTATAAAAAACACTTTTCCGACATTTTTAAAAACTCATTGAATTTCGCTAACGACCACTACAGAACTATAAATACAGGAAAAATTAATATAACCCATTATGCTAAATTTGGATTTGATGATTCATTTTCTAAGTCCGACCTAACTAAAATAATTCGACTTCGCCTCGGCCACACAAACGTTACTCACAAACACCTTTATGATCGTGCTGCATCGAATAGTTGTTCCTCTGCAACAGAGGAACCTATATCAATCAACACATATTAAATAATTGTCCTAGCTTCTTAAGGCTAAGGAATAATTATTTCAAAAACACTCATCCTTTTCACATCCCTCTAACCCTACAAAGAAAACATGATCCTACTTCTAAATTACCTTAAAGCTTCAAACTTGTACCACCTAATATAAATCTTACCATAAATTTTTATTATTCATTTATTGTTATTTTTTTTTTTTTCATTGTAAATATAACTAAACATTGTATATATTAACTTAAGTTGTAGATATATGTGTATGTATATTAAGGTTAGCTTTTAAACAAACTTTAAATTGCTTAAGGCCATAGGCTATAGCTTTATCATAAGTTCGTATGTACATTTTAGATTGCATAGGAACTGTTTGTAATAATAATAATAAAAAAAAGATAGTGCTACTTTAACAAATAAGTAACCCGCGCATGGCTCGATTGCATGAAAGAGATAGATAGAGTTAGAGCAGAAAATATAAATGCCTGAATTTTTTATGTGAAAAAGAATAAATGACATTTTTAATACAAAATGTATTTTTTTTGAATTAATATATAAATAGTTCAGCACTATATGAACAATAGGAGAACGAAAAAAAAAAGGGCCGCTGAAAAACTAATACACACGATGAGAAAAAAACAAAATTTGTATTTTGCCGACATTCCCATTCATACTCATAACAAATAAGTAGCCTACGCTAGCAGATTAACTGGCAGTGGCAGTACCTTATATTATTGTTACATGATAAGAAAACCAATATAGTCTTATAAACCGTTTATACCACGTCCAAAAATCGATTTGTTTTTGGTCGAAATATCAGTCCGAAAAGGGATATCGAGAAATCGGAAAAAAAGCTTCAAAGACGCGACTATATTAACCAAAAAATGTTTCTGTTCTTAAGATTCCGTAATTCCAGAGGAGTTTAGGGACATTCAGAATTAAGCCACAAAAGATTATACAATAAACATAATAAAAAACTAATTTGAAACCCTAGGATTTTTGGCACAAAAGTAAATCATAAATAAAAAAATTAATTTATTAGACAAAAAGATCGACCACCTTGCAATGGATCGACCACTTTGGAATCCACTTTGGATGCAGAGGGTGGCAATAGTCCACCGCCTATGACAGTCCAATGTTAAAGTAGAAGGGCCGAGGGGCTATCACTGCCACTAGTGGTCGGCAAAGTGGTCGACCACGTAGATGCTACGTCGAACTATAGGTAGTGCCAAGAACATTTTTCTTCTCTTGGTTTTGGATACAACGGCAGTCGTGCTGCGTTTGTCGATGTGAAAAAGAAACAACACCAGACGAAAACAAAAAATATTCTATCTTCTTAACACTGGCAAAACTACATACGAAACTGAGTAAATAGAGAAAATCTGCCATCTCTTTCGTACTATTATGATGTATGCCACAACTATCAGGTGGCATATTCCGACTCTCTGACCGTAAAATTTTTCAACTCAAGAGATAAAATTTTTTTTTTTTTTTATTACATATTTAAATTTAAATGACTAAAATTAGCATCGTATTACATTTAAGGTATTCGAAATGTCTCGCAACCCTTGCAACTTTGTAAAATTCAAACAAAATTTTGCACAACCAAAAAAATTGTGCATTGCTTCGATCATTGTAAATTTTTGATTTCGTCCGCTGCGAACGTTACGTTAAGTGGACTTTATTCTCTTTATCAAAAAACTAAAGAACTTATTAAATTGACATAACAATCCTAATGAACCGTGTATATATGTATTCTCTAAGTTTCATTTTCAGCCGAATAAAAAATAGCCAAAAAAATTGTTATCGAATTAAAATTTTATCGAAAAACACGGAACTGTTAGGGTCTCACAGATCAATGATAGTGGTCATATTATGCTACCTTAAAGTTAAACTTTTATTGTTGCTAAAGTAGCAAAATAACTCAACTAAAAATAGCGCATTACAAAAAGAATGACAGCAGGGCTGCAATTTTGTTGGTTTGCACGCTTGGTTCTTGGTGTTTGATAGTAACAGCTGTTTTTCTTTAAAAAATCTAATTGAAGTGTAAATATTTCAGTTAAAAGTAAAAACACAAGGAACAATGTTATCTTCGGTGGTACCGGAGCTTAAAATAGACTAACTTTTTTTGAATAAATATGCGCGTTCGGTTTGTAAAGGGCTTACGTGTTATAATGATCCTACTTTAACCATATGTCCTATTGTGTCCATAGGTTGGAACAATAAGTAATTTGACCATAATTGAAATAAATCGCTTCACAAATATACATTTTTTCATACAAATAATCAAAAATTAGAGTTAAATTTCTATAAGACTTATGTATGTATACATGTATGTTATAGGGATCCCACCTCAACTTTTCTAAACATAGGTTGATATTAAAAGTATTTTTATTGTATTTGACACAAGTCGCTTCATAAATACATCATTTTTAATAAAAATAAACTCAAAAATATTTAGGGGGCTATGCCTAAAATAGGCGTGGCACTTTGGCTTTAATACTTAACTACTTAAGACTGGCAAATGCTAAAGTTTTGAGTTTCATCTCAATATTCTTAAAACTGAGCGAATGAAACGTGTAACTACAGACAGACGGACAAACAGACAGTAGGACAAACCTAGATTAAGAGTTAAGTTTTTTAGGTTAACAGTACTGGTTGGGTCGGGCTGGGCTTTTCTTTTTCCTGTTGGCCCATCCACATATCTACTTTAAACTGTCTCAAATTTGTTTTATTTGTTTAAATTATCTCGAATTTTTCAAATTTTAAAATTATCATGATTTATTTAAATTTTCTCAAACTTTACAAACTATTGCGAATTTTTAAAGTTTCAAAACATCGTATCTTTTTGACATTTATGCAAATTATCGCCAATTTGGAAAATTATCGCTAGCATTTGAAATTTTCGACAAGTTTGCTTTGCATATTTTTCGGTTATTAACTTTTTGTAAATTATCGTGGCACGCCCGGCACCGTTTTTCTAATGGATAATACTTTTCTCGGTCCTAGTACCCTGTGTACCGAATTTCATCTCTCTCGTTCAATTTTTTGCAAAAATATGATGCCAGTATGGGTCCGGCTGAGTACCTAATTTCTTTATTCGAGTTGAAACATTTATAAAACTACGAGAAATTCATGATTGATTCTATGCGGGCCCGCGCACCCGCCTATTTTTCTAAAACGATATATAACCTACCTTTTAAGTTGGACAAAAAAATGCAGGTCTACAAAAGATTATTGAAATCGTTTGTGTGGTTTCGAAGTCTATCAAAAACGAATACCGTGACATGAGATTTTTATATAATAAGACTAGCTGAACCTGGTTTGCTTCACTACCCTCCCTAATTATAAAATGAATTAAAAAATATTTTTATACCCTGTACCCAAAGTGCAAAATGAAGGGGTATACTTTAAAAATAAAATTATTTTTTTTGGATAAAAAAAGAAGGGGGGGTGGGGGGGGTCTTTTTTTTTCCCCCCCCCCCCACCTTTTTTGTGCCGAAAAAAAACAATTATCTCGGAGGAAAGGGGGCCCCTATTTCGGAAACTAAGCCCCCATACAAGACCTACCCCAAACATTTTATTTTTTCATGATTTGTAATATTTGAACTCTAAATTTAGTAGGTTGATTATGCCTACAAAAGTCTAAATGAAATATCGCAACATGTGTACAGGTCCAATACATTTTTTTTACTCTTTGTATAAAAATCGAATACAATAGAATTAGGTATCTTGTCGAAATTAATATTATTATTAATGGATATGTAAACTATGTCGCATTGTCAAGCATTTGTCTATTTAAATTCACAGAAAAAATTGCATCTTTCATAAATTTCGTCCATACTTTTTGCGAATTAATTCATTTTATGAATTAAAACGAAGGAACTTAAGTTAAAGACATATATAGTACATAATACGAAACATACCAACAAATATACTATATAAAAAATGCGCGCCAATTTTTTTTTTTTTTAATTTTTTTTTTTTTTTGAATTTGACACGCACACTCGCACAACAACAGATACAAATACACAGATACTCGAGAGAAGAGCCAAAATGTAGGCTGATGTGGAATGTTTCTTGTTGTCGATGCTTTGCTTAAAAACAAAAAAAAAAAAAAAAAAGTTAAGAACCCCAAAGCGAAAAAAAGGCAAAAACTTCAAGGAATTGCATAAAATATTTTTCGAGACATAAAATTTTGCGCAGCTTTTTGCTTACCGCTCGCCGCGCCAATTCAGATTCATTCCCTACTACACAATCTACAATCTTCGACTACTCCTACTCTTGCTCCAACAAACCAACTCAACTATCCATGTCATTTTCGAATGGCGAATCGAATGAATGCAAGGCCTGTTCCCGCTCGCTACCTGCCGACCGGATCGAGCGCCCTCTCAATTAAGAGTTGACTGGCTTGGTCGGCTTGGCTCTGTTCCCTGGCAACCCAACTGTCCATTGAATGTTTTTGTAGTTGTGGGCATGGTTGTCGGTTTGACTGAATTGAATTGACTTGACTTGACTTGTCGCCAACAACAACATTGTATAAATTGAAGTGATCCAGCATATAAGTATAGTAGTATAGTTAGAAACAGAGTATAAGCGTTAAGCTACGCGTGCATCAAAAATAAATAAATAGTGAAAAAAAAATTATCAAAATAGGGTATAAGAGAACCTTAAAACAAACAAAGATTTGTATAGGGACATGACCTGAAAACAGATGATGACGTCTTGAGGATTTCTAAGGTTTATGATCACGTTTCAGCATAAAAGCTAAATTTCCGATTTGCAGGAAAACAATTTAAGATTATCTTATACTGCAGTAAGATCGCTAAAATCGGCTTTATACGACTGTTACAATCGTCGGATGGTCTGATCCTTACGCAAAATAGCGCATTACCATTTAGAGAATATAATATTGCTTATAACTCTACTTAAAAAAGGCTAAATTAAAGAATTCTGCGTTGGAAAAACACCTTCTTCGAAACAAAACGTTGTCCGGGCTCTGCTAGTTTATACATACTCTAATACATATCCTGATTACTGGAACTCCTACTGGGCATTCTTTTTATACCCAAAGGGTAAAACTATAAAGTTTGTGCGAATGTATGTAACACACAGATGGAGGCCAGATAGACCCTATAAAGTATACATATTCTATATCAGCATTGAAAGGGAAGTCGAACTAGTTATATTTGTCTGCCCGTCCGTCTGTCTGTCTGTTTCGTCATGCTGTTCGCCCGTATGAAAACATTATTTCGGAGACTAAAAAAATAAGCTTCAATATTTGAAACTTAGACTCTTCTGAGCCATCAAGTGTGCACTTACAAACGGTTTTTCTCTAACCACATTTTAAGGGGTACACCAAATCTACCCAAAATTTTGGGTTTTTGCCTAAAAACGCCTTTTTCTATGAAGTCTAAATTAAGTATAAATTATGCCTAGGATAGTCCCAATAAAATTTGGGTAGGACCAAACAAATTAAGGGTATAGCCTCAAACAAATTTACCCCATTATTCAGGTCCAATACAATAAGGTTTATTACAAAGATAGGACTTAACTTAAAGTACATAAAGTTTGGGTGCAGGGTATTTTGCTGTCGAGCATACTCGTTATCAGCGTTCTTTCTTGTTTATTTTTATATTGTCGTTAAAATTTAATTAAAATTCGAATACATATCTAATACATATAAGACTAGACATATAATGTTAATATATTTTATAAATGTTGGATTTGTTTTGCCTTAGTTTAATAAAAAAAAATACCACATTGTACCAATGACAATGAAAAATATTTAGAAAAAACTGCCATCATAAACAAAGAAAGTCACGGCAGACACTTATTACATAGTTTGTTGAAGCTCTTAGAAATATCGAAAAGAATTGTATGAAAATCTCAGCGGTGGTAGTGGTGGTCGCTTAGGACATTGGCGACAGCAATTTGCACAAAAGCCTAAGAAGGAATATAAAAAGAGAATTTTTATTACTCTGAGTATTACCAAATCGTGCAGTGACGGCTAAGGCGGGTACGATTGCGTACGATTGCGTTTTAGCTATTTCGCAGATGTGCTTCTTGGTCCTAAGCGCTTGCGTTAAAAGATTGAATAAAGTTGATCAAGAGGGAGGAGAGGGAAATGTAAATATCATCAATTGTGGTTTGCAATGATTTCTTCTATAATTTTTTCCTACTCGAATGCTCGAATGGTCTTATTGGAATGTCGTTGCTTTTAGGCTGAAAGCACGCGTGCTCTGCTATAAGAGACGCGCGAACGGAGAGGAGGCGATAAGCCAGGAATTTATTTTTTACGCTTATTGTATCTTTGTATCTGTTTATGGCCAAAAATGGTTTGCGATACAGCAGGTCGTCGAGTCATGCTTCTCTTTTATTTTATTTTATTTCGTTTCGTTTATTCTATTCGACGTTGACGACGATATCTTCATTGTTTTTGTTTGTTTGTTTGTTTCTTTTTGTTTTTGTTTATCAAAAATATTTATATCTACGGACATAATTTGCTACCAGTTTTATCAGCTATATTGTTTATGATTTTGGTCAATGTACCTACCATATAAACAAATATACATGCACCTATGTACATAAGAAATCCGATTACCAAAAAAAAAAAACTTAAAATATAATTTTATTCCAATTGCATTGTTTGAGGCAAAAATAAATTCTGATTCAAGAAAAATGGGACATCTTTTGACGTGTCAGACAGACGGTTTCCTGGAAACCTTTCGGAAATCCGTTCATTCATTTCGAGTAAAAGGTCAGTACTGAAGGTCAGCTGATTAGTTTAACCTGATTATTTCTTTCCAGGTATAATTCAGCTCTCCATTAAAATGAAATACTTGTATACAAATTTCGGGTGACTTTAAGCGACCAACATAACATGTCAAAATTTAGTAAGGACAATTTTTTCATATGCATAAATAGATTCTAGATAAATATTTTATGCCATATTGAAAAAAAAATACCATGGCATCGAAGTGTGTGGTTTCTGAATAAGTAATTTTTATGACGCATTTGAGATATTGTAGGATTTATGGGGCCTTGAAAGAGGCCAATTTATAATACATATAATACTTTTTTTTAGTTTTTGTGGCCAGGATGGCAAAATTCGATGTGGGCAGGTAAATCTTCACTTGTTTTAAATTATCTATGGACTATTCCCTTTGAAATCGTTTAAAATCGTTAAAAGTTTAATAGAGAACAATTTTTAAAAAAATGCTATTGGGTCTCTGAATTATTAATGACCGAGGTCAATGAGGTCGCAACTAGTATATGAAACAATATTTCAGTTTCCAACGTTTTGCCGCTAAAACCAATTGTGAATGAGTATCTTTTGCACCCTGTATAATTTGGTTGGAAAAAAAGCAACACTACTAAAGATTAACCCGAATATGTCAAATTTCGTACCAAATAAATTGTTTTTGCGTGGAGTTCTTCTTCATTACTTTAATATGAGGGAAAGTGCGGCAGAGGGTCATAATTTTCGGGGGTTGCTCAATTAGGTGGTTTGATCGCTTTAAAAGTGGTGATTTTTAACTCCAAGATAAGAATCGGTTGCGGCAACCCAAATAATTTAAAGACAAAGAAGTGCAAACACCTAAAAGCGATGGGATTGATTCAAAAGGAAGGAATTTGGGTGCCTTACGAGTTGAAACCGACTACGTCGAAAGGATATTTTTCGCTCGTGAACACCTCCACGAACGCAAAAAAATCGAAGGGTATTGTGACTGGTGATAATCCCAAGCGCAAAAAGTCATATGTTTTGCCCGGCCAGCCTCCAACATCCTTCGCTAAGCCGAATATTCATAGCAGGAAAAGTATGCTCTGCATTTGGTGCAAAATATGGTTTCTCCAAGTTAACCTCTTGTCTAGAATCATATCCAAGGACTTTTCACAATTAACTTAAGGAATAAGAGCATTGTTTTGCAAGGATGCGAGTCATTTGTCTCTTTTGAGTGAGAACGTGCAAAGCACAGGTTTAAAGTTTTTGATTTTGATGTTTAAGGCCCAATGAAAAAAAAACATTCAAATATTCTTAAAGGTAATAAGAAGCAGCAGAAGGTCATCGGAAGTTGCATGAATTGATCCATAATAACAGTACCAGCAGTATATATAGCAACAAACGGCGGGTGATCACCCGTGGGCATCATTTTGCCTGCTGTAAACAGAACATAAAGAGTAAGACTCAGTACATTCCCTTGAGGTACTCCCTAAGGTCAGAATTCTAGAAAGAAAAATTCTCTCAAATCTCTTTAAGAATAAAGGCAGCACTCTTATCGGTCTTATAAAACTTAACCTGACCTTCAGGTTTACCGGACTTAAGTATCATCGTGATTTCAGCACACTTCCACTGTTATGGAAAGTGACAGAGACGTTGCATGTAATTGAATAAAAGTACCAGGATAAGTACTCGTAGCACAAATAGTGTTTTGATAGTTTAACTGTCGATGCCATCATTTTGGGGAGCTTTATGTGGTTTTGAAGGCTTTACTTTCTGAACAACAGCCTCATACAAATCTCAACATTTATTGACATTTTGTGTGAACATTTTTTTTTTGTTTCTTTTATAAGTAGAAATACCATATTTATTCATGAAAATAACATTTTAAACAAAACCAAATTTCTGAATTTAGTTCACGTGGAACCAACATGACACATAGCCCGCAAACAATATAACCCCAAGATTTTGAATTTTTATAAAAAAAGTATACCACGTTATAACCAAACTGGAAACACTATCATATAATAACGGATGTTGTTAGTATGGGACTTACTTGAAGCTACATAAAAATTGGGTGCAAGGTATTTTGGAGTCGAGTTTTATATATTTTCGGTGGAATCATTAAAATAATTAAAATATGTTACACAAAACAAAAAAATATGTCTGGAAATATATTTATTTATCTTACGAAGACTTAATGTAGTGTCGATGATTTTTATGATAATTTGATTACATCGAATTTCTAGAACATTAACACCTTCAAAAACTTAAACATTTTTCAATTTCATAAATTTTTTATTATCGTCTGGCAATCTTTTATCAATTCATGCAAGAACTTGCTTTCTAATCAAATGTAGTCTAAGGAAGTTGTTTGATAGAATTTTGCCTTGGAATATATCAATAATTAATAGTGCTATGAAACTAAATTTAAAAAAGGGGTTTCTCTGGTACTAATAGCGCCATTGGCATAACTCAGAATCGGATAGAGTTATAAGCTAAGCACTTTTATTTAGGAGGCTAAAATTAGAAATTCTTTCAAATTTTGCCATTATTGTTTTTGTACGTTAGTTACACATAGTGTAAAACAGGTATATTCAGTTTGTCGAAAAGTTTGTAACGCATTAAAGAAGGCATCGTAGACCCTATAAAGTATATATATATTCTTGATCACCTCGACAAGACGAATCGATTCAGCCATGTCCGTCTGTCTGTTTGTTGCTGCGCGATTTATTCGCTCAGTTTTGAAGATATTAAGCTGAATTTTTGAACTTAAGCTTTTCTATGTCCTGTGTACTTTCTATGTGAAAATCAATGTGCCACGCCCTCTTTTAGGTATAGCTCCCACACAAAAGTACAACATTTCGTCAAGTTCTTATAAGAAAACAATGTATTTATAAAGCGAATGGCTTCAAATATGGTACAAATGCTTCTTAAATCATAAAATAAAATCTTCAGTTTAAAATTGGTTCAAGTCGGACCGCGAATTTCTAAATTTTTAAGAATATTTTCAATTGTTTACTATTTTAAGATAAAATTTAATTCAAATGCTTCATACGAAGATCTATCCACGTCAAATGATGGAAAGGGTATATAAGCTTCGGTCCAACCAAAGTTAACTTTTTTCTTGTTTTTGTTTTAGCTTAAATGTAACTTGTAATGTAACCACAAGAGCTTACAACCAAGAAGGTTCTGGGTTTTCATAGGTCTAATCCAATGTATTTTGAGCTATACATTCAAAAATCGATCCTTAAGAAAAATTTTGGTGGCCATATTTTGAGTCTTTGGTCCAAAATACTAAGTCAAAATTTGTAAACTAGTGTTATGTATATTTATGTACTATATATATAAGCGATTATTTTAAAGTCAAGTAGTAAATATAAAATACATATGTACAGAATGAGAAATGGAACATACTATAAAACCTAAAGCACTATAAAAATATGTTCTATATAAATTCCAATGAAATCAAATTTACTTAAGACTCACACATATGTTATGTATACATACAAACATATGAACATGCAAATGAACATTTATATCTAAAACCATTATAAATGCTAAAGTCAAAAATGCAAAACTGCTAAGGAACTTCCATTCATAATTTTAATTACATGAAAATTATTATTATTGTCTAAGTTGGAGATGGGTTTATTTCCCAATTTTAATGTTCGCATCTTCTATAGTATCCGAGATAAAATTAATACACTTTTTTCTTATCTTATGCAGGGTATAAAAGGCCAGACCAATAAAAAACTTGAATAAAACTTGTATCAAACAACAGGAAAAGGGTCGAACATGTACCTGTATGGGGTCTATTAAACTAAAAATACAGGCCGCCAAAAAAAAAAGTACTTTGAAATGGCTTTATAAAACTTTTAAAGTTGATTTCGAAAGAAATTATGCTGAAGTATAAAATTAAGATGATTGTTCAGATAGAATTATGGCTAAAACTGAAAAGATGCAGTTTTTTGCAAATAGTTAGTTCATTTTAAGTGAAATACGCTATTGAAACTTATAGTTACGTGTATTTAGAAAAACATAAACTCTTTCATAGATCGATTTTAGCGAATTGTGCTTTATTTCCACCGTATCTGTGAATTTAAATGTAAGTAAGTAAAATTATATACTATATATATTGCATTCTATGTGTTTGAGAAGCTTATGTATCTTGAAGATACAAATTCTGCAGCGCAATGTGATTGCAATCTTTAGCATCGTCCTCAACAGCCGCAGCCGCAGCCAGAGCAGCAGCAGCAGCAAAAACAACAAGAAATGGAATGTCCAAAGTAAGCGCGTGCTCAGCCTCAATGGATGAGAGGTTTGTCCTTCCGTCCATCGGTCTGTATTTGTATCTTTCTTTGGCGCTATTTTAAGTTATGCTTTTATTTGTATCCGTTGGTTGTTGGTTGTTGCACATTTTTGCTTAGCTTTCTTGTTTCCACTTTTCTTACCGCTTTATCTTCGCCTGTCTATCCCACATCAATATTTTTGTTGTCGTTTTTGTTTTCTTTTTTGTGCTCAGCTTCTACCTAAAAATCAACAAAATAAACCAATTTCTGTACAGTAGCTGCTGTTTTGTGTTTTATATCCGTTTATATGGGACAAAAACCAACAAAAACAATTCAAGAGCAAAGAAAAAATAAAAATAATAATAATAATAAAAACAGCAGAAGGAGATACAGATGGAGAGTAAAAAGCTTCAAGCATTACAATATTGGTGAACACTATACTCGTATATACAAGACGAAAGATACTTTAAAGTTAAAAATTTGTGACGAAAGAAGCATACGCTTTCCCATATTTAAAAAATGGACATAAAATTAAAATTTTGATCTAGAAAAAATGCCATCCTTTGCAATAAGTTTTTATTAGTCTATGTTAGTTACAAAATAAATATTATTTGATCTATTGTCTATAGTTCTTGAGAAGAGAGTAATTGTCTATCTATTTAAAATTTTGAAATACGGCTATTCTCCTCGAACCTTTTATTAGCCCTCAACAGATTAATTTCCCAAATTTGTTGATTAAACCCGTTTAGCTAAAAATCCAAAATATTAGAAATTAGATAGTATAATAAGTAGACCTACATACTTGATAATATACGCATTAAAAAGCTGGTTAGAAAATATTTCTAATGTATTCAAAGGGGATTCGGACATTTATATCTGGGGCCCATTGGGGGACCCTAAATTGATTTTTATACCCGCCACACATAGTATGAAGGGTATATTCAGATTATTTTAAAGTTTGTAACGCAATAAAGGAGTCATCGTAGACCCTACAAAGTATATAAATTCTTGATTAGCTCGACGAGACAAATCGATTTAGCCATGTTCGTCTGTCCGTCCGTCTGCTTGTTTCTTCGTAGTATATTCGGTCGGTTTAAAAGGTATTAAAGCTGAAATTCAGAACTTAAGCATTTTTCTTCAACGACTAAATCAAGTATGAAAAACTTACTGTTTTTCTTTTATTTTTTGTAAGAAAATAGCTATTATTCATGAATGTATTCACTCCAAATTGTGTAAAAATACTTCTAATGTTGTCTAATGTCTAAACAAAAGTGCCACGCCCATTTTTAGGTGTAGGCCCCATATCAACGTTCCGCCCATTTTGTAATTTTTTTGTCAAAATAGTAATTATTTATGAATGTATTCACTTTAAATTTGGTAAAAACACATCTAATATCATCCTATCTTTACTCTTCTGATATTTTAGGAATCAGCCCACTATAACATATAGCCCCCAAACAATGACACCACCCATTTTCTAACATTTTTTTCAAGAAAATGTTTATTTTTCAGTCCTTAGATTTACATTTGACCCCATTATAGTGTCCAAACTTTGGTTGTATTGGACTATTGACTTAAAATATCCTACAAATATTTAAAAAAACAACAAAACAAGCAAACGTGAGCAAATTGGCGGGTACAAGCTAGCATATCGCCTACAACCAATGAAAAATTTTCAATGTCTATAGCTATTTTTTGCATATAATCCCAAGACAGTCTTTTATATATCTATATAAACGACTGTCCTGGGCTGGTCAGCTATTTTTAATACGGCGGAAATATAAATTTACAGAATATATACATGGTTTATTAAGATTGCTACGCCTTCTTCAGACTGTAAAATATATTTCTATTTTTACTTGTTACGTCAATTTATTATCATTATAATTCTTTTTCCATGTAATTACATAATTACATACGTCCATATCGTAACGTCCCCATACAAACATACCACTTTTTTGAAATTTTTGTATGAAAATCGATATAGTTTATGAATGTATTTACTCCAATTTTGGTAAAAAAAAAACACTTGCAATGCCATCAAATATTAAAAACAAGGTACAAGGCCCATTTTGAGGTATGGGGCCTATACAAACCTAGTTCATTTTTGAGTTGTTGTGTGAAAATAGTTCTGGGTAAAACCACTTCTACTGTAATCCATACAAACTCACCTTCAGTTTTTTTATTTTTCAAGAAAATTATTTTGATTTTTAGCTTACAATTTTTCATATAATCTTCTTATTTCAGCCCCAACTAGAGTAGTCTTCACCGATCCCCATTGTGGAATGTATTGTACACGATGTATTTAAAGTTTTGTGTGACGGGTATTTGGGCTTAGGCTCATTGTTTTTTTCATATGAAATATATACAATCCGTTTCGGATAGCTCGCATTAAATGAAACATGGTGGACTCAGGGTAAAATATTTATATTTTTATCAGCTCGACATGGCAAATCGATCTGTCGGTCTTATTCTCTTTTCATAAGTCTTGCTAAGGATTTCCCGGCCACGACTACTTCGAAATGTTGTGGCATGCCTACTTTCAAGTAAAACGTCCTATTCCTTCAAAATTATTGTATACTTCAAGTATTAAAATGCTTCCGAAAAAGTCAGAAATGCAGCAAAATATTTTTTTAATTAATTAAAATTGTTAGAAACATTTGTTCTATGTGAAGTTTTTTGAAAAATGTATTATTTCAAGACTGCTCTCTGATCCATTCAAAACTTTAAAATCAATTATGACATTTGTAAAGCGTCTTTGAATATAAAAAATAAATAAATAAATAAATAAGTACAATAACTACTATATAGATCAATTATAGTGGATCTTTGGTAAAACTTCCAGCATAATTTAAAATAAATTTAAACAAATTAATTGTTTTTTACTGTGCGACTAATTGTAAGAATATTTTTTAAACAGCCAAACACCGGCAAAGCAATTCGGAGTGAACTCATCAAATCGGTATGCAAAAATTAAATATTTAACAAAAACAATTTCATAAAGCCGCAATTGTTTGTACTCGTAGATAAAGAATATCTTTTTGAGATTGTTGTTTGTAGTTGAATATTGTGCCTTTGATTTTTTATACCCCGCACATAGTATTCACGCTTTAAAAAGTATATTAACAGAATAATTAATTTAATTAAAACGAAATAAAGTCGTAGCAAAATTGAATAATATATCCCAAACAGTCGATATAGCCGTGCCTCTTCTTTCTATCTATCTGTAGTAGAGATGGGCACGCGATAAAAATTTGGTCCCAGTCCCGCCCATCCCGAAAATATTCAAATAACCCCACGGTCTCGAATCCCGCCCAAATTTTTTATCAAATAGTAGTATGCGCAATACGTTCACAAAAGTACCATTTTTACTGTGTATTCAGGCACATTTAATTAAAATACATATTTATGTATTAAAACATATTTTATTTTTAAGTCCCGAGACTTGCTGGAATTTGGGGATAGTTGAGATATCCCGAAAATTCCCACAGACTTTAAAAGTTTCTCAATCCCGCCCAATCTCGAAAATTTTTAAAGCCAAAAAAAAGGGGGGGGTTTGTTGTTAAAAAAAGAGAATCATATAAACAAAATAACGTATCTCTGTAGTCGAAACTTAAAATTTTCAATCTCCAGAGCTCAGAAAAAATGAATATGCGAATACGGTACTCGTTGTCCACTTTTACAAGTCCAAAAATTTTTCGAAGAATTTTTCTCTGTTTCAAACGCCGATTTGGCCTCTCATGGCTGTTTCTGCGCTATACATCAGAACTGGGATAATCAGCGTGTTGTAGAGTTTGATATTCGTTGTTCTGGATAAGACTCTACTTCGCATTTGCTTACCGAGACCAAAGTAGCATCGATTAGCCAGAGTAATTCTTGGTCTAATTTTTAGGCTGGTGTTATTGCTCTTGTTTTTTTGAGAGCCCAAGTAGACGAAATTTTCTACAACCTCGAAAGTGACATTCCCCAGGTGACATTCGTAGAATCTTTAGGTCGTGTTTATGATTTGCGAGAGGATACCAAGTACATCGTCATACTTTCGTTTAACGCTAGTCCTATTAAGTGGGAATTCTCTTCAATCTCTATAAAAGCCCTTCTGGCTGTACGGGGATTTTTTCCATTATGTCGATGTCATCGGCATACGCGAAAGCATAGAAAATATTGCTGGTCAAATCGACGTGTGGGCATTGTTTCGAGATTGAAGATTGATCGTACGACAACGCATCGCCCTGTCTAAAGCCTCTCTTGGTGTCAAAGCGGTCGGAGAGATTTTTACCGACCCTGACAACGATTTGAGTGTTTTCCAGCGTCATTATACAAAGTCAGCGTCATTTTTGCAAGGATACGAAGTTCAGTCAGTGCTTCGAAGAACTATGATCTGATTGGCGTTATCATATAACTGCAAACGAAAACACATATCAAATTGCTCTCGTAGCATTTAAATCCGGGCAACTTTAACATTTTTGTTTCGATTTTGGTTAAGAAAGCAAATAAATATTTTATTTGATTGTGCCTTGCGATTTATTTTGAAAAACAAATTTATTTATTTTGGGAGATCAGCAAAGCTAAATAAAGTGATAATGAAAATTTTCTTATTAAGACAAAATTAATCTAATTTTGGCCTTGCAATGGAAATGGTTGCGGACAAGGTCACAGCGATTCCCAACTGAGTTATATATTTTTTTGCAGTGTATTGATTTTCAATGATAATCGTCTTACCATGACAACGGATAGAATCGTAAACAAAAACGAAAGGTTCATATTAAAACCAACAAAAATTATAAACATAGAAAATTATTAAAGCTAAACAATTTAAGAAAAAAAAATACCAACTTAAAGACTGCAGTTTTTGAAAGACGAAAGGCACAAAACAATTTGGCGCATAAAATCAAGTTTTAATATAAAAAAAACTGTAGAAATTTGTTGAAAGAACAGAAAAATAAAAATAATAAAAATGACACGCATCCGGTTTTAAAATACCAACCAAGATTCCAGAATCACAAATCGAAAAAAAAAAAATAAAAAAAATAAATAAAAACAAAACAAATCAAGGAAGAAGTTGCGAAGGAAAGGAATTCGAACACTTAAAACTGAAAGAACGCACGAGGAGTCGAGAAGGGATAAAATATTGAACAGAGCCACACAAAAAACCAAAAAACCAAAAAAGCAAAAAGACAAAAAAAAAAATACATACAAAAGTAGAAAAGAAGGGGCCAAGAGTAGGCAAAGCAACAAAGGCCAAACCAAAATCAACGAAGGACGCAGGTTGGAATATACCACAGAACAAGAACAGGAATAACATAATGACGGCTTCAAATGTAACGTCGGCTGTAGTATTTGGAACAAAGGCTGTCGAAGACGAAGACTCCAATTCGCGCAGCGCAACAAGTTATCGGTTTCGAGGGCTCTCGGGTGGCAGCGGCAGTGGCAGCGGCAGTGGGAGAAATGGAGATGAAGGAAGTGTCGGCGTCGCGTCGCTAGAACTGCAATACTTTAAGGCCGTTTCGCTTTATCGCCGACGAAATTATGAAAAATGCACTGAAGTGTGCAACGCCATGTTGCAAGCCGGTCACGAAAATAATGTTCAAATGTTTGCCACGCCACCAGATCAAGAGGAAAAAGACGCACGGGACGGTACTGTATACAAAAGCAATAGCAACCCGAGATACGGTAGCAATTTGCAACGCATTGGACCCAGCAGGCCCCAAGGGAGGCGTGCTGATGGCGGTACGAACAACAGTCGAGAAGTTATGCCCACTTGGCTAATGGAAGGCGTGTGGCAATTAAAAATGCGAGCCCTGACACAACGAGTCTACATTGATGATCTGGAGACGAACGATGCAGAGAACGAGGGTAGGTAAGCAATTGGGTAATCCTTAACAGTAGCAGCAAAAGCAGCATGTTACAAGGTAAAGGCAACTCGTACATTCCAAGCGTGTTCAATCACCTTCTTAAGGTTTCGCAGTTAATGCCTTTGGATTTGTCATATTTGTTTCTGAAATGCAATTGTGTATTTTTTTAGGTCTTTCATTTCAGTTTATCTTTCCGCTTTTCTTTTTAAATATTTTTGATGTTTATGCTTTTCTAGTAAATGAGGAAGTGGAATTTGAGAGGATTGCAACAACTGCCAGACCGGGCACCTCAATCAAAACAGCATTTATACCGAGACCCAGCACCAGCAATCGCCTACGTTCCTCCAGTGGCGTACAACCAAGTGCAGAACGAAAAGGCGCACGTTCAAGTGATGGACGATTATTTAGCGCCACCACGCGCCCCACATCAGCAATGGTGAGTTAATATTGGAATTTATTGTTCATAAAAAATCAATAATCAGTCTAAAAAGCCCTTTCCCAATTTTAGGTTCTTATAACAGCTATCACATCGGCAAGAGATCATTAACCAACTATACAGCTTTTTTATCACATACATTGAATTTTATAGGAATGTATGAAAAAGAAGAAGGCTAGGTAAGCCTTAATTTAAAGGATATACTAATTTTTTGAAAGGGGAACTCTTTCCTTTTTTCTTCCGTCCTGCTTTCTGCCGTATGTAAAAAAAATTTTTTTGGAGAATATAAGAGGAGGTGCTTCTTTTTTTTTTCTTCTCCAACAATGAGGGGGCTCTTAAAAAGGTTTTTTAGTCCCCAATAAAATATACCCCAATATTTGGGTTAGGACCAACAAAAAATTTTAAGTATAGCCCCAAAAACCAATACAAATTCACTCCATTTTTTTAAGTTTTTGTTTGGAAATCCCATACAATTACAATATTACATAGATAGGACTTAACTTTAGGTACATAAAGATTGAATACAGGGTATCTTGCAGTCGAGCATACTCGACTTCAGCGTTCTTTCTTGTTTTAGTCTGATCTTATCCAAATTAATCTAATGTTTTGTCGGAAGTGTCACGTAAATCTCTTGAGATTTTGAGAAGTATTCTTAAAACTTTTAAGAGCTATTCTTACACTACAATCATTCTCTATACCAGTTGCTATATTTTTAAGAACATCTTCAATAATTTAAGTTTTAAATTTTTTACAAATACTCACCCAACCCCGTTTCTAGTATCATCTGAAATGTCCTTTTCATCAAGCTTTACTAACTGAAGAATCACATGAAGTGCATAAATTTTACCTACCTTTTATATTTTACATATTAGTTTTGTAGGTCACAAAGCAACAATTGGATGTGGACTAATACCATAAACTCACCGCTAAATTGTAAAATATTGGCTTAGTAATCAAGATTACCTAACCCAACAGTGGCCTGATCAAAACCTGCCGAGAAAAAGACTGGCACTTTACGATACTCCGCCAAATCAGAAAATCTGAAAGGTACAACATTTCCCACCATTGAATTGAAAAACTCGTGGACCATTAGCTTGGTTTTAAAGATATATTACTAAAATTTTAAACCAAAGTTTTTTCGGTAATGGCTAGGTTAAGTTTGAAAATAAAAGTGCCACTCCTATTTTTAAATGTAACCCCCATACAAACTCATTGCCCATTTTCGAATTTTTTTTATGAAAATAGGCATGTTGTGATTATGACGTATTCCGCCACCGCCTCTTTCAAGTTTAGTAACAAATTTTGTTGACTATGCATGTTTTGGTGAATTTATATAATTTCCCCTTTTTAATGTTAATTTTTCTGCTTCTTTTTTTTGAGCATACAGCTAATAAAATTAAAAAATTCGAATTACGTCTACTACTTGTAAAGTCTGTGTCAAAAACTTGATCTTGTTTTTATATATTTTAATTTAAAAATAAAGCAAAGCAACCGAACAAAAGTACCAGAAAATATAATGTTTGCTTACTATCTCTTTCTCAAAATTTATCGAACTCTTCTATCCTGTCTTGGTGAAATTAAATATAATTCACCACAAACAAAGTTGTCAAATTTATGTAATCCAAAATTTACTTGGTATAATTGCATCATGGAAAATAGGTATTATTTAAAAATGTATTAATTCCAACTAGCATAAAAACCAAGGCTGCAAACCGGTTCAAAAATGGTTCAGTGTAAGGTGACCATGCTTTTTGTTGCCTATCATGAACAATTAATAATTTTTTTTATGCGAGAATATTTGTTCAAAACATAATACATAACTTTTTTCGTACATATTAAACAAAGTTTCATCTGTTTTCAATTAAAAAAACAATTATTCAAATTTAAAATAATTAATAAGTGTGACATGGTAATCTTAATCACGAAATCACCATGGCAACCTGCACCAAAACGGAACCAAATCCGAACAAATTTACAGCGTTGATAAAGACACATATTTTTTCATCCTTTGTACATACCACCGATTTGATAAGGTTTGGGCTATTATAACGTGTAGCCCTTTACAAACTTATCTCCCATTTTCTCATATTTTTAAGAACATTATTGTTTTATTTGTATTTATATATTATATATAGCCATTACAGCTTATTATACTCTGGGCATCACTTAGGGTATTATATCAGTATTGAGCTGTACCAGAACATTGACCCCCACCCATTCCAACTCGAAGTTCTATCTAAAGCACGATTAATCCCACATAAACTATTTAAAAATTCGTGTGACGGGTATTTGAGCTTCTGTTCTAGCGAATTAAACGAAACAATTTGCGCCACTAACAAAAGTAAAACATTTTTTTTTTAAGGCACGTCCTGGGACCAGCATTAGTCGACCCGGATCCGCAATAGGAGCACGCCCAATCGGTACAGCATCGCGGGTACGAGCAACTTCTGCTGCTGCCTTCAAAGTGGGCGATGCCACCTCAAAGCTTTATCAGGCATCGCGTCTAAATCCAACCATATATGCCGAGCGAGAAGTGTTGGTAAAGGCTCTGTTTGAGTTTCTCTTCTACCACGAATCGGATTTGCAAAAGGCCTATTCACTCTGCGAAGCTGTCATCGAAGTACACAAACAACGACAAACACAACTGGTTGACAACTGGTGGTGGCTACAGCAAATAGGTCGCTGTTTACTATCATTACATTATCCTCGAAAAGCACAACCTTATCTACAGCAATCTTTAGCCGAATATCCTCATCCGGATACCTACATTTTGCTTTCGCGCCTTTATCAACGATTGCAACAACATGACCAGGCATTGCAGCTGATCAATACGGCAGTGGAGCGAAATCCTTTTGATGTTGTCTACCGTACCGAGCAAGGACGCATTTTTACTGCTTTATCAAAGCCAGAAGATGCCGTGCAGATCTATCGTTTGATCTCTAAACTGAATCCAATAAACATTGAGGCTCTGGCAAGCATTGCTCTCAATTATTTTTACGATAATAACCCGGAAATGGCGCTCATGTACTACAGGTTCGTAAACGATGGCAAATCATAATTTAAATTAAAGTCATCATTCCTATTTTAGGCGTATTCTCTCGCTGGGACTGCATACTGCCGAACTGTATTGTAACATTGCACTATGCTGTCTCTATGGCGGTCAAATTGATCTGGTGCTGCCTTGTTTTCAGCGTGCGTTACTCATAGCTAAGACGGCAAGCCAAAAAACAGACATATGGTACAATCTAAGCTTTGTAGCCATAGTAAGATGAATACAAATCGATGCTCTTGACAGATCACTTACTCAAGCTCAATCTCTTTCAGACTACTGGGGATTTTAATTTGGCTCGTCGCTGTCTAAAGCTCTGCCTTACCTCGGATGCACGGAACGGTGCTGCCCTCAACAATTTGGCCGTGTTAGCGGTGAACGGTGGAGAGATTATGAGCGCAAAGTCCTACCTAAATGCGGCAAAGGAGGTTCTTCAGGATGCGGCTGAAGTTGAAGCTAATCTTGCGTATATGGATGCGCATTATAAACTTTAATGTTTATTCTTTGCATAGCCAAATATATTTTTGCTTTACATATGTGTATGTACTATATATAATGATTCGATATTTATCAAATAAAGCGTTAAGTGCTACAAATATGGTACTTCAAGCCCGTTGCAACCAGTCATATATGGCATCCAGTCCAACTTTGGTCACTGATGACGATTCAACGATGGTCACTTGCTGTCGTATCTGCTTTTGCAGTTTGGTCATTTGGAGCATTAATAGCGCCTCATTGCGCATCTGACGGTAGGCGTAATCCATCTTAGTTAACACAAGCAGAATTTTGACCTTTTGCAGACGCGGTTCCGTAAGAATTGAATAAAAGAGAACACCTAGCCGATTAAAAAAATAAGAAGTGAAACGCTCTATGAAATGTTTTGTCTTACCAGCTGCAGAAATCTGACAAAGATTTGAAGTATCTACGACATAAATCAGTTTCGTAACATCGTTAAAGTATTGTCTCCACAGTGGCGCCATACTTCCGCCAATTTCAAGTATCTGTATAGACTTTTGAAGATTTTTTGTACGATGTTCGGCCCCATCTGCGGTGGCTGGCTTAAAGGAATCAACTTTTGGCGATTTAGTTGGAAAGTAGATTCTATAATAACCCGTTCCAATCGTGGGCATAGAATAGCTTGTTTCATCAATTAAGTTCGGATCCTGTAATGCTTTTAGCAAATGCGTTTTACCTGCACGCTTTGGTCCAAGACAGACACAAGACACACTCATTTTTAGATATTTCTCCTTTACAAATTGTGACAAAATAATTGAAAACAGAAAGCCACGTTGCCATGGCATCAAGAGTTCTAATTTCTACCCTTGGCGTACTTTACTTGTTATATCAGTTTTCACGTTTTGAATAACGTAAATTGAAAGGGGAATGCAAAATAATAGCACTAAACACATGTTTTTGTCGAAATAGAACATTTGCGCGTAAATTAATATTGGGAAACTCAAAAATTTGTTAGAATTTGTGATTTTTTTTTTAAGATAAGAAGAAAAAACATCAATTTAATAGCTATTTCTTAAATATGGGTCGCGGAAGGCACTGCAGTGGAGAAAAAAGGATAATTATTAAAAAATACTTGAAGACGGCAAAACCTTTGCCGAATTAGGTCGGTACTGGGCAGCTCAGATAAAATAATCAGTAACGTCAAGAAATTTGTTCCAAAAGTGGAGTCTCGTGGACGAAAACCTATTATGTCGCCATTACTTATCAAGAAAATTGTTCGGCTGAGCAAAAAGTAGCTATTTTAGCCAGCAACGGATCTTAAAAGAGACCTTAATATAGCTTCATCTGTGGAAACAACTCATACTCGGCTAAAATCAAATAATTTAAACGCTTGTATTCCGAAACAAGTTCCACTTTTGACCAAAACACATGCAGCTAAATGCATAATGTTTGCTAAACAATACGCCAATTGGTCAATAGAAAAGTGGGGAAACGTAATGTGGACAGATGAAAGAAAAATTGTTTTATATGGAGGCACACGTTCTCGTAGTTGTGTTTGGAGACCACCAAATGAAGAGTATAGACCAATGTATACCAAAGAAAACGATGAAGCACGGGGGTTCCAACATAATGATATGGGCGTGCTTTTCCTATTATGGAGTTGGTCCCATACATTGGATTTAAACGATCATGGATACACACGTATAGTCGATATCCTTCAGAACGTAATGCTGCCATATGCAGAGGATGAAATGCCATTACTATGGGTCTTCCAGCAGCACAATGACACCAAGCACACGAGCAATAAAAGCTAAAGTGGTTTTTAGACAATGCCATCAACGCCACAGCCTTCAAATCCAGATCTGTAAAGCTCATGGTTTATGGTAATTGTTTTATATCTCTTAAATGTTTGTAATAGTGTTGGCAAAAAGAGTGATTTTTGAATGACAGTGTGATTAGTAAATTTTTTTTTTTTAAAAAAATTTTGTTCCAATTGCGCTTTCACCATTCAATCGTTTCAATAGACCGCGCTTTCAGTGAATTGCACGTTTTGACGAGTCAAGTGACTGGCAAATGTACCAACGAATATGTATAGGTTCGATGTTCAAGTGAATATGAACGATTTGCAAAGTGTGACAAGCACGATACAGTATATGGTCCTCCCAACGCAGCGACGGACGTCATCTCTGCCGCGCTTCTCCGATTTGATTCACGTCTTGCTTATAAATTTTTTTTGCCGGATCCTCAGTATCCATCCGATACAGGTGACCAGCCCAGGACAGGCATTTGTATTGGTTGATGTAAATGGCTCGTTCAGCTCATCGTAAGTACGTATACAGAAGTCATTTCCCACTCTAATTGGAACAAAGATTCTCCGAAGTATTTTCCTCTCAAACAAGCCTAACGCCGACTTATCCGATTCTCTCATGATCCTTGCTTCTGAACCAAACATTATCAGCGACTTGTAGAGTTTAATTTTTGTTTCTCTGGACAGTACTCTACTTGGCATTTGCTTACCGAGACCAAAATAGCTACAGTTAGCTAGTGTGATTCTCGTTTAATTTCCTGACTGGTTTATTGTCGTTGTTTACATCTGAGCCCAGGTAGGCGAAGCTTTCTCCAGCCTCAAAGCTGTAGTTCTCTGTCCTTAAAGACCGTCTACGTCGTGTAGATTACCTACGGGTGGATACCAAGTACTTCGTTTTTGCTCTCGTTCACCGTCAGTCCCATTGGACGAACCTTTTTTTCTATGTCTGAGAAAACCCCGGTGACTGCTCAATCATTTTTGCCGATTATGTCAATGTCGTCGGCATATGCGAGAAGCATAGTTCCTTTGTAGAAAATATTACATTTGGGCATTGTTCCAGTATGTATTCCATTAGGAGGTTGAAGTCTCTCTTGCTGTCAAAGGGGTCAGATAGATTTTGACCGACCCTGACAACGCTTTGGGTGTTTGTCAGCGTGAACGATTTTTGCAGGGATACCAAGTTAAGTCAGTGCTTTAAAAACTTTGATCTGATTGGCGGGTCGAAACCGGCTTGGAAGTCCTCAAATAGGTAGTAAGTGTCGATTTGTTTTTCTTTGGTCTTCTCCAGGGTTTGGAGTAGAGTGAATATCGGGTCAATGGTCGACTTCTTCGGCCTGAAACCACACCGGTACGGTTTGAGTCTTTTGCACAATATGCCAGATAGAATTTTATAAGCGATTGGAAGGAGACTTATTCTGCGATAGTTTGCGCAGACTGCAGGGTCTCCTTTCTTAAAAACTGGGCACAGTACTCTTAAGTTTCAGTCATTAGGCATACGCTCTCCAATCCCTATTTTGCACAAGAGGTGATTCTTACATCCAATCAAATCTTCGCCGGCGGTCTTAAATAACTCTGCGGGCAATTCGTCTTCGCCTGCCGCTTTATTATTTTTAAGCCTTTGTATAACTTCTAAGACCTCGTCGTAGTCTGGTGGCTACACAGGAATCCCATCATCGGTCGGAGGACCCAGATATTTATCATCTCCACTGGCGGCATGATTCCCGTCATCGCCCCCAAGTAAGGTAAAGAAGTGGCTCCTCCATGTTTCCTTATTCATCCTTGCAGAAACGAAGCTCATACGCTCGATTTTTTGGTAAAATCCTCGGGCCTCGTTTCTGCTACCCATCATCTCAACTTACTCCAATTTTACGCTTTTCCAGTTCTTTTTCCTATATCTCCCTATATCGCTTAACAACAGCACATGTTGCTCCCGCATGCAGAGTTCGTTGTCGTGCTATAGTCTTCTCTGCAGTAGCAATGCGTCATTCTTCATCGAACCATGTCTGCCTTCGAGGTTTAGTGTAGCCAGTGTAGTTTAGGTTGCCGTATCTAAAGAGAGCGAGATACGCTTCCACTGATCAGTTATACAGTCGGAGGTCTGACGTTTCTCTCGGAGTAGATGGGAGACCCTTATTGAGGAAGGCAGCGGCGGTCTGCTGTGACCTTAACCTACCAACATCTAGCTTTCGTTGTATGGTGGCTCGCTTGGCGTGCGCTGTGCTGAGTTTCGTACTTACCTTGGCTAGAACAAGGTAATGGTCCGAGTCAATGGGATACTTAGGTCGCCACTGCGCCATGTTTCCTTGTGAATCTCGAGATGTGGGAATCTAGTACTACTTATTATCACGTTTCTGCCCGCAGCAAAGTCGATTAGCCTTTTTCCATTGTTGTTGGTGGTGTGATGTAGGCTGAATTTACCGATGGTAGGACGAAAGATTTCTTCTCTCCCAATTTGTGCGTTGAAATCACCGATAACAATTTTGATGTCATGCTTGGGGCAGCGATCGTAGAGGCTTTCTAATCGCTCATAGAATTCGTCTTTCTCCATCTCATCTTTAACATTTGTCGGGGCGTGTACACATATAAGGCTAACGTTCAAAATTTAGCTCTGATGCGTATCGAGGCGAGACGTTCATCTACAGTGTAAACCTGGGGACGAGTCCGTCTTTTGCGAGTGCTTCCTTAATAATAATATACCCTTTGCCCTTCTGGTACTGGGTATAAAAAGGGACAGATCGAAGCATCGAGCGAGAATTGGTCTCATTTACTGTAACCACCTTTTATTTGCAAAAAGAGTTATGTATGTTTCGTAAATATTTGCTTGCTTAATTATTCTTTCTGTATTTAAAGATTGTCGAAAACGTTGTAATATTTTAGTAATTGGATCTGGACTTATCGAAAAGCATGAAGCATGACTTTGGGTTATATGCTTCTCATAACTCAAGATAAAATTTCAGTCCCTTCGATAAGCTCAGATCCCAATATAAAAAAAAAATTGAAGAGAGCCAAAGCTTCCATTGAGTTTCAACATGGAAGAGTTTCAACATAAAGAAACTTTTTCTAATCATACCTTTACATCATATTTGAAAAAACTACATATTTGCGATACCCCTAGTAAATGAATAAATATATTACACCTTTTACCATACATATAGCAGCGAATACTACAAAAAAAAAAATTAAAAAATTATATTTTGGTAATTTTTACGGATACACTCGGATAGAGCAAATTTCACATTATGAGATTTGAGTTTA
>JAEIFJ010002398.1:0-24974 GCA_018903435.1 Leucophenga varia | reverse complement strand
TGAATTTAAATTAGTTTTAAATTTAATTCTGTCTGCTGTTTTTTTTTTCTTCTTAATAAGCAACTTGCCACTTTTTGTTGCCTGTGCACAAAGTGAGCAATTATTGTGATTGCAACTGTCAACGGAGCCTACAAATGAGCAAACTGTCGCCTGCTTTGAAGCGTTTTAATTGCACCCCAAGTGACATGTGGCATGAGGCGGGCAAGTGGCAAGCGGGCAAGTTGGCAAGGCTCTGCAGCTGCAGCTGCAACAACTAAGTCGTGAGGAGACTAGACGCCCCTGACTGCCTGCTGCTACTACCGATCGACTTCCCATGCTAGACTCCTGCTGCTTGCCTTGTTCTCCTGCATACACAGTCCTCTATCTGATGTACACTACTGCCTAAGATCTTTCCCCTTTCTCCCTGCAGGCTACTATACCATCCTCTTCAGGCTGCCTTCTTCACCTTTTTTTTTCTACTTCTTCCCCTGTTCTATCTACTCCCCCCTCCCTTTTAGCTGCCTGTTCCTCTCGCCCTTATCAGTATGCTCCTTTGCCTGGCTGGAGCCCCTTCCTTGCATATTCTCCTGCCTGCCCTTTCCCCTTGCCTCTTCTTCCGCCTACCAACCTCTTCTACCCACCTACTTCCCCTGGCCAACTACTGATCCTCTTCTTCTAACCCTCCCCCCTCCCTTTTCACCCTCCCTTCTTGCCACCCTTCTCCGTCTGCCCCCCTTCTTGCAGGTTTCCACCTTTTCCTTACCCCTTCAGGCATGCTTCCTCTAGCTTGCCCCTTTCACTGACCCCTCTTGCTTACTTTCTTCTTCTCCATACCTCCTCTCTCCCTCCTTGCCCTCATCTCACTTTCATGAAAAAAACCCTTGGCTTTGTACTTTGACCCAAGTGAGTTCACTAAATATTGTCATTTGCCTTCAATAGGCAACGGATCCGGAGAAAGCAACAGACAGTCCCAGCTAGCCAGCCAGTTAGTTGCATCTGCAGGATGCGGCGCATTTTTGGCTTTGCCGTGAGAAATCATTTGCCATTTGGTTGGTTTCGTTGGCTTGTTTCTTGGTGACATTTAACAGATAAAAAATCCTTGTCTGCGCGGCCCACACGACATCGCCGAAGAGTCTCCAATGTCTGCATGCCTTGACATTTGTTTAGCTTTGTTTGTTTTAGGTTTTCAACTTCAGCTGCCAGTGAATCTTTTCACTTTCAACCAGCACCCGACAACCTCCCCCACCTGACTAACTACCCCCCCCCCCTTGGCAACTCGTGTACACAATGCCCATGCCCAGCGCGAGCTACTTAATTTCATTCCGCTCGATCTGAACTTTCACTGCAATTGAAGTTTATGCGTGGCCCATGGTTATCATTGCGCATTGTATAGCAACGAGACAGGGCCAAGGAAGGGAAAGGGGGGAGTGGGGTGCGAGTATGACGCGGCTTGGCGCAGACCAAATGGGCCCAAAACTGTTGGTGGGTGACGCGTTTATTTGCATGTCCAGTGGAACGGCTTATTTGTCCGTGCCACGCGGGGCTGCCGCAGCGGCTGCGGCTGCTGGCCATTTGGGCCACACATAACGGCACAGCTATAACATAAATCAACTGCTCTAGCTGCCTAGCTATAGAGAGCCATCGGCTGTTCATAAAATATTAGCATAATCACGTGAAATTCTAACTGCGCTCGCGCGTTGCCTCGAGATGAATGAAGTTGTTCGATTTTGTAGCTGGCAATTTGAAAGTGAATTGCCCGCTATAATATATATGATATATATACTTAAATCGGCAGTCTTGGCCCGCGAGTTGTTGGCTAATTTATGCAGTCACTGATTTCGTATAAGAAAAGACGAATTTAGGCCTGGCTCTTAATTTATTTCCTCTTCGATTCTTATTCAATTTAACAGAACGGTTTTTCTAGCATTCTTCTTAAAGAATTTATCGTCATTATAGAAATAGAAACTTGTCCCCATGGCGCACAACATGCTTTGCCATACCGTTATTTCCCCTGGGTACTGGTGGGAGTTGGGGGAGGGGGAAGATACAACCGCCAAGCAAGACCAAGTCGCACCAAAAACAAGCTCAATAAACTTTCACTGCTTTTCGATACATGGCAGTGAAGACACCCGCCGAAGACTACAACAACAAAGGCAACAACTGCAGCTACAACTACAACAACAACAATAAAAGCAAAGACGAGTTAACGGTTCGATTTACGCAAATCAAAGACGTTTCTAGCAATGTGTAACACACATTCAAAGCCAAAGTCAAAGCCGCAGTTAATGTCATTCGATCAGAAATCAGCGACGACAGCTCAAGCAGGGGGAGAGCGGAGGGGCAGAGAGCAAAACTTGGTTTGACCAATTAAAAAATGAAATTTATTTTCATTTCGTGGAAATGCCCAGGAAAACTTTTAATTTTTCGCTTTGGATAAAAATGTCGCAGACTGGAAATGGACAAGGTTTTGTTTTCAGTGAAGCAAACTAAACCAAACCAGACAAGGTGTAGTCACAGTCACACTCAACACACACACACCCAGACACCTAGATATGACGGTTATAACCCAATTATAAACATTGTTCAGGTTGTTTTTTTGTGTCGCTGCGCTGCTGTTGTCGGCCGGACACAACTTGACTGGCCCAAGACTAAGACAAATGTTTACCTTACACTCTCAAGTTGTTGTTGTTGTTGTTGGTATACATGAATAGATGTAGTATGTGTTTAGGGACGAAGCCTAACTGTAGGTTACGCGCGAGATTATCTCAGATGAAGTTCAGTGGAGACTTACGTAAACTTGGAAGAGATGACTGGCAAGACTGGGGGACTGTAAATAGTTCCCTCTTTGTAGAACTCTTTTAAACTGTGTCACTGAGTCAATGTTCAACAACAGATCAATAGGTTTTATTTTAAACAAAGAGCCTAATGATTAAACTATAGAATTGTTAAACTTATAGCTCAAACAAAAGCTTAATTGATAGATTTCTTGCACTAATATGTCTTTCATTTTATGCAAATTGCAAAAGAAAAGAATTCTCAAAGAAGAATGCGTATATATCTCAACTATAACAGTATCTGCTTTAACCTTTTGCCAAACTTCATTATCGCTTGAGTTAGCCTGATTATATAGCACCGATTTCCCCTCGCTTCCCTGCTTCTAACTGTTCACTGAGGTGACAAAAGTGTAACCAATAATTTGTTACGCATATTTACAAGCGTATCCAAAGTTCGTTCTTGTTCCGCCTTTCCCTTAATGACTCGACATAATGCCTTCTAATCGTCTGTTCCCTCCCCCTCGCGTGAGTTCTAGTTTAAGCACTCAAGTAGAAGAGGCAAGTACGACGAGTATATGACGAGTATGGATGACCCATATTACCGGGCCCAAGACACTTGCGATGGTTCTGTTTCACCTTCTACTCTACTTCTGCTCCTCTTCCTCCTCTTCTTGTCTGTTCTTTCTTTCGTTCTGGCAACAAGTGCAGGCGAGCGACTAATTGCTCGACTTGCACATTGAAGTCGCACATGTGGAAGGTTCTCAAGGGGGCGGGCGACAATATGAGAGAATATGGAAACCTGTTGCCGGTTTTTCGCGCAACGTAAGATCGAGCATGTCAGCTGCTCTAGAAAAGCCAAGCTAAACGGCTCCGCTTCCTCCCTCCCGTACTGAACTGGGCTCATATTAAACGTATTCTTGTTCTGCTGCGTTGCCCATGAAAGTTGACGTTAATTAGGCATTGAGTTGTCGGAATTGGTGTCGTTGTTGCAGGCAGTTGACACCTGTCAATGATTGCCACATTCAACTGGATGAGCAGCAGATAGAGAAAAAGCGAGTGGAGCTTAAGGGGTGAAGCCTATGAAGAGCTTAAGGTGGAAAGCCTAAGAAATTAGAAGGAATAATCTGCTACTGACTGGCGATAAGGAATGATCTACAGACAGAAATGGGACTCAATTTAGTTGCCGTATTGTGGCATAGGCGGTAGAGATTATAGATAAATGTAGAGAATATTTCAATAGGAATAATTTTAAAAGGCTCGGCTTAGTTAAGATAAAATACAATGAGATGGGTAGAGATAATGAAAGAAGGAATATAATATTGCAGTAAGAAACATAAGTAAAGACGTATCGATTTGGCTAAGATATATAAGCAAAACCATAACAAACTCTGAGACAGATGACTTCAGTTGGAATAGGTTGAAAAAGTGGCCTGGAATGAAGCTCAAAGTGAGAACAGATCACTCGCGGAATTCTCAAAAATATCACTCATAACATACGCATAGATCACCCCAGAAACATCCTTGGATCCCCCGTGAACTACACCTTTGTTCCCCTCCAGGAATCTCCCCTCTTTTCTTGCTCTTTCCAGCAATCTCAAGCCGGCACTCTCCGCCTATGATATAATGACCAATAAATTTAAATTTTACCCAACGCTCTCACATTCAGCTTAATGAGCAAAAATTTCACTGCAATAAAAGTGTTGTGTCTGTGTTTTTGATTGTATTTCTTCTCATGTACATTGTTTTTGTTTCGTCTTTCGTCCGAAAAAAAAAAAGAAATTGTACAAGCCGAGGCGGTGCGCGGGCTGCGCTGAGTCATTCATTCATTCAAAACACAAACTTGCCTTCAATTTAAATGGAATTACATGGCGGAATAACTTACGGTTTAGTTGTCGGCCAAACGATGTTGATTTCGTCGTCGTCGTCGATGCTTTGCCAGCAACAGTGGAGGCTCTGCCGGCCACAACTGGTGACCAAGCGGAGTCCGAGGCGGGTGTGGCTGTGGCAGCCAGGCTCCAGGCTTGCGCTGATTGAAGTGGCAGCAGCAGCAGCACAGCAAAGCAAAGCGGCAGCACCTGCAGGCCTGCAACGCCTGCCGAGGAACGCCACCAATCCATACTAAGCAGTGCTCACGTCACAAAGATACAAATTCCAGATACAGATATACTATAGCAATCGATAGTCAGATGCCGTTAATCGCTTACAGAAGAACGCTGACAAAACAAGTCTCTATTCACGGCTGGAGTTATGCACACTTATCGACACGCAGAAGCACAACGGATCTTTGTTCCATTTTTGTGACGATCCACAAAGAATTTGTTTCAAAAAGTCAAGCAACACGTCAATTAACGCACTTATAAATATTCAACAGCAACAACGATAACAACAAGAACTGTCGACTCTGCGCCGGCGCAGCAGTAGCAGCGGGAAAACTGTTTTTTTTTTCTTCTGGGAGCTGCACACGATCTTAACACGACCAAGTTCAAGGTAAGATTGAGCCATGACGCGCATACGTAAGAAGTTTTATACCAAACCCGTGTTCAGAGGCGACTCCGAAGAGAGCGCGTTGTGAAAGCGGCTCGTGCTCTTCGCTGTGTGGAAAGTGAGCAAAGGCGGCGGCGACTGGCAGCAAGTTGTGGCCCAAAGAGCCAAAAGAGCACACGACAACGGCCCGTAGAAGACCGTAAGCAAGCGGTGTGTTTGTGTGTGTGAGTTTATGTAGATTTGCCTGAAGGCGCGTTTGCAGGCGGTATGGCTCAATTAGGGTGTCCAGCGAAGACATATCGAGTGTCACATAAAACGATATAAGCAGAATTTGCAGTACATGAAGTGCGACATGGCAAGCCCAAGAGAAAGATTAGGGTAGCGTGAGAGATCGGTGAAAGAGCTGTGAATGCAGCTAAGATGTTTTTTAAAATATCATTAAAGGCTTTAAAATATATTAAACTGCATAAAGAACGTGCTTAAACTAATAGGAAAGACTGATTAATATATTTACAGCAGTCAAACCCTTTTAATGTCTTTCCCTGAATTGAAAGAGAAGAGCTAATTGCAAAAGAGCCGCAAATATAGCTAGTATAAGCTTTTGAATACTTTCTTAATTATAAACTAATATCAAACTTCATATATAACAAATACGTTTAAATAAAAAAACTTTAACCAATAAAAAAATTCTACAAAATATGCTTAAAGTAGCAAATTCATTTACTGCCTTTGCTTTGTGTGATATCGAAAAGCTAAGGGCAGAAAGAGCTGCAAACATATATAGCATACCATTTTAAACATTTCCAAATTTATAAATAAATACTAAACTATATAAATAGTACGCCAAACAACACACAATTGGTGAGAAATGCATTCCCAGGCAGGCCCTTTTCTTTCGTTTTCCTCATTCCCTTATCGTTCCCTTCATCAAGCTCTTACTTAGCACCCATTTGACAGTCTCCCTCTCTCTCTTGCATTGCGTCAACTACTATTTGTTAATTAAATTAACGACGCGTTTACGCAATTTAAATACAGCCGTTAGTTGTTGCATCATTTCTCCCTCCCCATTCTAGTATGCCACATTTGGTGGTGGCACAATTCAACAAATGATAAAAATGAAAGTTTTCTAGTTGGCCACTTTGATTGTTGTTCTACTATTGACCCTAGCAATTAGCAAGCTAATGCTATTTATGTGTAGGCCTAACCCATCTCGCGTTAACATATGTTGTCCCCACCCAAGTGGCGACAGTCCAGTTAACATTGCTTAGCTGACCAACTTGTTCAATGATTTTTTTTTCATTTCATTTATTTGCCAATTTCTACGCGTGTCAACGAAGGTGACAAAAGGAAAGTTTGCAAAAAGCAAAAAAAAGAAAAAAAAAAAAGAAATATTATTAATAATTGTGTGTAGTCGGTGGGGGAATTCGCCGAAATGGGGTGTACGAAATTCGATGCCGAAAAATGTTAACTTGATGCGGCGATCGCATTTTGATTTCGGATTACGAAATTGAAAAAATTAACAAGCCACACACGTGGGAGCGACAAGACAGTATGACATGAACGTATATCAATTTCACTTTCAGTGCCAAGATGCGACTACCAATTAAAAAGGAATAGGGCACAGTCTCGCAGTCGGCCATCCTCATATGTCCATGCACATGTCCAATTATCATGTTGAATGGGAGAGTGCGAGCAGCAGCAGATAGATGTCGTAGATAAATGTAGAGATTTGCGGCGCGTCTCCAAATGTCGAGTTGGTTGGCCCAGTCCCAGTGTCGTGGCGACGTCTTCTCCTGTCAGTTGCAATTATCCACATTTTGCCGCAGTGTGGGCAGACAAAAGCAAACCGCTGTCATTTGATTTGTTGTTGCCCCAATACACAATAACACAACAACCAGACAGACAACGGCATGTGACTAAAAGAGAGAAAAAACCTTTTGGCGTATTTCAATAATCGCGCATTGCCGATGCGTTAGAAAGCAGTGAAATTTATGTGATCGAGACAACAGCAGCAGCGGCAGCAGCAAGTTCAGTCTTCTATTTGGCTGCAGCAAGTTGTAATATATAGTCAGCATGGTGGAAAAGGCAAGAATGCCATAATACAGGCAAATACCCTGTAATGCAAGCTGTAGAGGGAGTTAGAGAGGGAGGTAGAACTACAGAGGAGCCAGCGTTGCTGCTAAACCCCTTCTTACCTTTAGAACTTATGTAGATAAAGCATAAAAGACTTATCTTTATCATACTCCCTTCTTGGCCAGCTACCCCTTCTCGCCTCTATCCCTAGGGTATAGACAGTTATTCACGCCATTTTGTTTCCGACTAATTAATTGGCGCGTTTGCCAGCAGCTCTACAAAAGGACGGTCAGCTTATTTTTCCGTTTTTACTTTTTTCCGTTTTTAATTAAAACGCCGCCATGTGGACAAAGACATCAGAGATCAGTCAAGAAAGCACAATCCACAATCGAGATGCAAGCGACAATCGACCATGGTCAATCGACCTGTCGAACCACCCGCCAAACTGCACTTGCTGACAAGGACAAGAGCAACTTCAAGTTGCAACTCTTTCAATTAATGCGCTCCGCTTGTGGCATGCCTCAAATCTGTCACAACAGCAGCAGCAGCGGCAGCAGCAGATCGCATCAGATCAGATCGCCACGGTCTGTCAGCTTCGCATTGCATTACATGCCCGACTTTAATTGCACGCGTAACTGCCTGCAGTCGATAAATATTTATCGAACCAACGAACGACGAGCGAACGAGTTATTAATTTGTTACACTTGCCAGTTCAACAGTTGTTTTCATAGTTTTTTCTTCTGTTTACGCATTAATTTTGCTTTCATCGGGCGATGGCAGCGCATGCCATGGCGACAGTCGGCAATTTTAATTATGTTTAATTATTGTGAATCACTTGGGAATCGTTTTTCTGGTTGCTACTGCTGTCGTGCATAACGGTAGCGGTCACACAAGTGGCCTGTGAATTCATTTCGCAAGCTGCAGGCGTAGCAACTTGAATAAATTATGCAAAATTTGTCATCCGCTGACAAAAAATAACGAAAGGAATGACTGAAGACACGAACTCGTTTTGAATGCAGGTGAGGTGGGAAAAAGTATAGCATACTTTCAACAACTTGCCAAATTGAGTGGGGAGTTTAAGTAGGAAACAATGCTGCCTACTTTTGTGTGATTGTGTACAGTTTGAGGGCATTTTGAAGAATGCACGTTAACAGTGCTTGTACAATTAAATGTTAACGTTAACAGAGTACTGTTAAACTTGTTTTTGTTAAGCCAGTGCACGAACCTATAGCACACCCCCTATTTGGTGTTATTTTTTAAAATTAAATTGCGACCCCGGGGACGCTCTGCCTCCTTCCCCTAACCTTCTCGTTGTTCCCAGCCCCATCGCTTACTCCTCACCCAGTGATCTTCGGGCGGCCTGGTCGACTTTTGCCCAGAATGCAGGCAGCTTTCGTCACTTTTTTGTTGTTTGCAATGAGAACTTCTGGATTAATATTTTAATTTTTTTAAAAAATCTTGCGGACATCTAAATATGCCCCACCGACACTTTTTATTGTATTAATAGTAAACTATATTTTCCGGCAATAACTGCAATATCTCTGTAGCTATTAATCAACTTTAATCATAGCCAACAAACCTACTAGCAACTGGTAGCTAGTTGGCCTCACGCAAACAACTCTATTTACTTTAATGATCCACAACAAACTGACCAAGAGGCGGCCAACTTTCAGCTTGATTGATCCGCTGCGAAGTGATCTTTCACTTTGTGCAAATATTTTGTATTTCCAATGAAATTGAAAACTCAAATTATGCGAAACATTGGCTCGAACAAATTCTTCATTCATTCAGCCGCAGCGAGCCCGCAGCAAAGGCGACGCTAATGAATCAGCACGACGAGACCCGCACAAAAGAAGACGCTTTGCCCAAAACTGGTCAAATCTTTTACTGTTTCCGAGCTCTCTCTCGCTGCCTTTTGGCCTTTTTTGAGTAGCGGAGGCTACTGTGGAGTAGACAAGACGATTTATCTACATATGTATTGAGTGCCCTGACGTTGACTTCGGTTTCAATGTTGGCGATAATGTCGATGATTAGACAGCAAAACGTGAAGTCCGCGCACGCCCATTGTTGTGATTCCCTTTGTTGTTGTTTTGGCTGAGCTCCAAAAAATCTCCACTGCGACGGTGGCACATGTCAGGGGCCAATTAATCACATACGCAGCCAAATCGACACCCGTCGCAACCGGAGAAGACTTTCTTCACACATCAATCTCAATCAAAGTTTGTTAATTATTTCAGCTACTTTTTCTAGCTACTTTTGTATTTATTAAATAATAATTTATAATCAATTGGTAAACTTAAGCCTATTTACATCGAGTCTAGAGCATAAATAATTTAATTTATTTTATGTGTGTAATCTTAGTTCCAATGTTCAACTAGTGTTTGTTTCTTTCATTGTGTTTGTTATTTATGTAAAGCTGCGCCCCGCGTTAAGTCGCTGACTAAAGTGTTACTCGGTGGTCGTCAAAGCTGTCGCAAAGCCCCCGCCAGTCAGCGTATTAAACTTCTCGCCGGGTATTTAGTGGGCAGCAGTGCCATGGGATCTGTGTTGTTGGGCACCTCAGCGGTGCGCTGCACCTCTTGGTACTGGCCCGTGGGCAGATAAGCACCATAGGGATCAGAGCGACTGGCCCAGCCATTGGACGCTTCATAGTTATAGCTCTGACCGGCCAGCTGTGCCTGTGTTTGTGCGTTGCCATGAATGTGCAGATGGATTTCCTTGCTTGGCGGATGTGGCGCTGATGGTGGAGAATTGCTCAATCCAGTGGGTCCCCACGACTCCTTGGCATGAGGATTCCAGCCGGGATAACTGAAACTAGGCGCGGAGTTCTCATACTGACCAAAGAGACTCGTCTTCAGGGTCAGGAACTTGCCCAGAATGGCCAAAGCGTTCATCACCACGAGCACCTTCAGCAGGAACAGGGACTTCATGCCGATGGCCACCAGGAAAGCCACCATGGCGGAGAGCACGCCAAACTTGAAGATGATGGGTATCAGAGCCATTTGCAGGCGTCGTATCTTGCCAAAGGTACGACCCTCTGAAATAAACAGAAGCAAACGTCAATCAATAAATCAAATTCGAGCGAGTTCGTTGCCTGAGTCTTTCGTCTTGAGTCTCTATAAAACTCGCTGAATTGGCATTTCTGCCAAATTGGGATTTATCCCCAGCTTACGAGAGATAATGATAATTTCTTTGGCAAACAGACCTGAACGCCCAAGAGCTCAACGCGCGAAAGTCCATAAAAAAAGACGAGCGCGCACAACGCGCTAAATAAATAAAAACATAAATATTTTCTCAGCATTCAGAGATGCGTGCGAGCTTCTTTTTCTGCCTTTTTTTTTGCTACTTTTAAATAATAATTTACGTGAGTCTAGAAAAATATGCGGAAAGTGAAATTACAACAAGGTGTTGCTATGAGAAAGATACGCGCAAAAAATACTTTGTAGTATACATAAACATTCCATGGAGGGACGCGTATATCAAGCCAAGACTGACGAGTACAAGACAAAAACAAAACGGCGAATAAAGCGGATTGTTAACACCTCTTAGGCATCTCTCACTCTCTTTCTCCCTCTTCGAGATTTGTTAGCGAGTCAGGTTTCATTGAAAACGAAAGTGAAGAAAAGTTTGAGTTGATTAGAGGAGCTGCTAATCAGTCGCCACAATCGGATTCGATGAAGGGTGAGAGAGGAGATTGCGTAAGTGCAATCAACGTGATGAACACTAATTGATGGGAAAACTGGAGCAGTTGCAGTCACACTGTCCGGCCTACTCACCCACAGCAGCTGGTTTTTCATCGTCATCGCCATCGCCATCGGCATCGCCAAAGAGACTTTCACTCAGATCACTGCGCAGCCAGCCCCAAAGTGTGCGCACCATGCCCCAAACACTGAGATCTGTGGGATCCACTGCAGGCTGCAGCTCGTTCTTGTCCGCTGTGGCAGCAGTAGCATCCTTGTCTGCAGGCTTCTTCTGCTTTTTCTTCTTCTTCTGTGGTTGCTGCTGCTCAGTCTCCTTTTCTTTTTCCACTCTCCTCCTCTTCATCATCATCGTCGTCGTCGTCGTCATCATCCTCATCGGCCTCTTCTTCGTCATCGTCATCGGTCTCCTCTACTGCCGGCGCTGCTGATGCTGCTGCTGCGGCAGCCTGCTCAGCTTTGTCTGCTTTGTTGTCATCATCAGCCGGCGGCTGTTCGGCCTTTTTGGTTATTTTGGCGCCCAGTGCGCAGCTCAGAAAGCACAGCGCCAGCAACAGGGCGAGCAGCGAGCGACGCGACGCACTTGAACTTTTTGTGAGAAACTGAAAGTGGAAGAAATTGAAAATAGAGTGCGTACATATACGTGTATGTATGGGTGTATGTGTGTGTGTTTTAACTGCATTGTTCGCGTATGACATCAAACGGCCGCCAAAGAGACGAATTTCATCATTTACGCACTCGACGCACGGAAATTGCGTAAACAAAAGACTTAGGAAACGAACTTGCTTTTAAGTGCACACCCAAAGTGCAAACACACTCTCCTAGAATGCTTTTTCAACCTGTCGCACGCACTCATAAAGTGTTTTTATGGCCCATATTTTTGTTTACAGCCATTTCCATTTTGTCTGTCTGTTGCCGCAAGTTCCTCACTTTTTACATAATAGACACTCAAAGTTGAAGAGGATGGCAAGAGATAACTAGTTCGAAGATACGCGAAATATGTGTCAACATAATCTGTGATGTCTTCGTTTTTTGCCTGTCTGTCCCTTTGTTTTGCAAAGTGTGGGCAGCAATTCGTATGTAAATATATTTGCACTATGCAAATTATGTCGCAAACCTGACTGACCCATAAGTCATCCGGAATTTCGCTATATGCTGATTACAACAGACGGATATTGCTAAAACATTTATTTCCATTTAAAAGTGAAATTTTAATTAGGCAAATCGCTTGATGAAGCAATAAGAACCGCGAAAACAAAAAGCTAAGCAAATTGAAATGGGAAATGGTTTCCTTTTATGTTTTCAACTGCCTCCCAGGCACACGCTCGACTAGTTCTTAATTACAGCAGCGGGTCTTCCCAGCATAATATAAATATTTTCCTGGCTACGCGGTCCCAAAATTGAAAGTCATCCATTAGACGCTTTCCATTTCCAGAACCCAGTGAATAAACTGTCTATTTGTGATTTCTAATTGAGTTGGCCCCGAAAAAGAAAACCAGAGAATACCGAAAAAAACTCCCTGGAGCATGGCCGGAGTGATATCTTCATTTTACGACCAAATTTACCATCATAAAAGTCCGGGTCGCGTAAATTATGTAGAACTAACGGTTGGTACCATTCCAGGCCACGCTATGCCAGACAAAGCCTAAGCCTCGACTGAAGAATTCATCAAAAACGAAATTCTGATTTGGTTTTCTGATTCTGAGACAGTTCAATTTGCGCTGAAAGAAGAATTCGCGTATGCGACTGTCGGATGCCGTTGGCCGTTTGACATAATTTGTTGGCGTTTTGCATTATCTAATCAGATTTATTTAAAACAGATTTCAGAGTGTGAACAATAATGGTGTTGTTAATGTCTTTATCTTTTGTTCAAAGGCTATTGTTTGCCACTTTTTTCGCTACTCTTCTTCAAACTCAATTCATTTGTTTGGATCGTTTGGCAGTTTTTGTTGTAACTGTAAATGGAAATCTGCAGCTCATCTTGGCCTTGATTGAATCAATACGAAATGCGTTAGTTGCTGGGCTTTTCAATTTGAATTCGATTAACTGCAACTGCAGTGTGGAGCGGAAAATAAAGAAAGGCTTTCACGGTGATGCAAGAGTCGCGGCACGCATTCCCCAACATTAATCTACGTTTTGTTTAGGGTCTCAAAACAAACGTTTGTTAAAACAATTCAATTTGCATACTCTTCTCTGCTGACAGATTGATACCAACACTAGCTTGAGTAGGCAGTTTTTCCAGATTAGTTTCACTTCCCCCAAACTGCATCCGAATTAATGAGTCGGCCATAATTTAATTTACATCTGACATCATTCGATGTAACCAAATTAGCATTGGGTGAAACTTTCAGAGCAAGTCCCTTCGGACCTATAAATATTTAACCAGCCACAGAAAGAAGAAATTTCGCCAGCCAAGAAAGACTCCAAAAACCTTTTGGGTTGGTTCTTATTTGCTGAAATTAATCCGCATTTATTTAAATTTTTAGCACGTCAATGATGATGCGTCGAAAATGGAAAGTGTCGAACAAGTGTTGCCGAAGAATCGCTATAGATCAGCATTTCATATGCTTGTGTAATACCACACGCAGACAGACATAGTTATTGCCCTAACTATGGGAACCGTCTAGACCGAGTAATGAAATATAATAAAATGTTGATTACAATTTGCGCAAATCACTGTCAAATTTGTCAAATACCATAAACAAATTAATCAAATGAACGTTTAATTATATGAATTAAACGCATTAAACTTTTTACTGTGCAAATATTGTAAGTGTTTTAGGAAAGTTTTTATTGTAACAACAAACATTCCTTTATAGAAATCGATAAATAATATATATTTTAATGTTTATGGCGCTGTTAAATTTTCTCTGGTTTTCCTTGATTTGCATTCTATGTGGGCAGCAGAGTTTTATCTCTAATTTAATTTACAGCTTGATAAGATATGTGGTGGTCTATGACAACGATCTCCGCATCATTTACGACAGTCTACCTACCCTCATTTGTGGCCCTATTGTGCAAGTGGTCATAAAACTATAACAATAACCATAAAAACTAATGAAAGACAAATCTTCAGTTGCGCTGCTGCTGCAATTAAGGCACGTGCGGAAGACGCGCAGGAAGACGCGCGGATAAATGTTGCAAGTGCGCATTATCTAATGGCAGTAAAAGTCACAGTTCATGACACACATTCAGGAGAGAGAGAAATATACTACACAAACTGCCCTCTCTAATTATAGAGCACAAAAACAAACAACAAACAATACTTGGCGGCAATTGTAAACATCGTTTAAAAGAAAGTTGCTTGACTTTTTTGGCAAGACGACAATGAGTCAAGCTCAATTGAAGAATACTTGGCTGCCCCGCAGTTGACAATGGTTGGCCCTGTTATCATTGTGCGGGAGTTAGGCTTGGTCTCCTTTGAGTGCGAAACGAGGTAAAGCGGTCGTGCAACGCGTGTCGAGCATTTGAAATGCCCCAAATGGAGGCACATCGAATTGCAGCGCGTGATTTTTTTCTTACCAACATCATGATGAATGGGAGTGTGATGGGGGAGTCTCTCGTACAACAGCTGCACCACAGCTGACGGCGGTTTAATGAACCTAGTTTTTTTCTAGCTTTTATTTTCACTCTCCTCCAATTAGCCGGTTTTTTTGTTGAATTTCTTATCCTTAATTATTTCATTGAACTCTGGCAATATGTTTGTTATTAACTAACTAACTCGCAATGCTCGAACGACTTTCACGCAACTGATCAGCAACACACACGCAAATTGGTAGTAAGGAGCTGCTCGCTGTAGATCTCCAAATCCAAATCGAAATCTTGTTTGTGTTGACGCGACTGCTGCGCTTGAGATGTGCCGTTGACTGGCAGTTGGCCACGGTCTTGGCCAACTCGTTAAGTCTAGACGGGGCCAGCTTCGGTCTTCGTTTGCTCTCCCATTGGACTACCAACCAGTCTTGCCGCTGTCCAGCCAAGACGCCATACGACACACAACATTCGACGGCGACTCTCTCGCTCTCAGTTACAATTTCGTTTTCAACACTTTCTTCACAATTTTCCCCCAAAAATAAAGTGCCGACTCAGTGGCTGCTTCTCTCTCGCTCTCCCTCTGCCTCTGTCTTCGTTGACTCTATTACGAAAAGGCGTGCAATGGGCCAGAGCGCAGAAAACAATGTTTTGCGAACGTGACAAATGGATGCGATGGAGACGTGACGTCACAATTTGTGAGGAACGCGACGTATTTGACCCACAGTGCCGAGAGGCGCGGCAAGGTAAGTCAAGTCAAATGGAACCCAAGACAGAGTCAAGTGAACTCTAACTCTTTTCTCTGCTTGTTGACTAACTCAGGTTTCAGGTGTGTGCAGAGAGAGAAAGAAGAGAGATAGTTAAACCGGCAGAGCATCTGCAGTTCGTCTTGGCACGTAATCCAATACGAGTTAAAGCATTTTTGCCGGCTCGCGCTCTTTCTCTGTTCACTGTGACCCATTTTTCTTGCTCTCCCTTACTTACTTACTTTGTTTTTGTCTCTCCCTCTTTCCCTGTTGCTTTGTCGCTCGCGCAACGTGCTTACCCATTCACCAGTTTTTGTAAGCCGCACTGCTTAGCATCATAATACAAATCATATATCGATTTGTATTGTATCAGTTTCTGATAAGCATATTTATGAACAATTTGATATGATGCAAAGTTGCCCCACACATCAATCCCCAATGCCAATAGTCATCAACATATCAGGCGTGACTTACAGTTAGCTCTTAGAACTACACAGACTGCCTTTCCCTACGCATTCCCAGCACATTCGAATGTGGGTCAGAAGTCAATGCTTTGTGTGCCTCTCTAAGAGGGGAAGGGCCCAGACCCTAGACCCCTTCAAGTGTCAAGTTCAGCCTAGTAGCGAGTAACGTGTGTAACTCAAACATTACATAATGAAACCTCCTTCCCCGTTCCCAACTGTCAGCAGAGTGTGAAAACTGCCGTTAAGCCCATGTGGTGTAATCGCGGTGCATTTTCAGGCCTAAAAGAGGAGGGAGGCAAGTCAACGACTTTACGGCTTGTTTGCTCCCAAAACATAATTTATAATTTTTTTAAGGGTTTTTGGGGTCCTCTTTTCCTTAACGGTTTTTCCCCCCCAGCCCGAAAAGGTGCTTATCCTTATCAAAATGACATCACTATAGATTATATCATTTGCATTTTTATGTTTTACTCATAACTTTGTGAGTGTTTCCTCTCCACTTTGCGCTGTGAGTTCTACACAGTTGGACACTTCTTCCGATATCTTTCTTCTGTTTCCTTATTTATTATAGAATTAACTTTTTTATTGAACAACATGGAAAATATGCATAATAGTCTTTACATTTGTAGACTACTTTTTGCCCCAGTTGTTTTGATAGGCATTCGCATAGTACGACTGCCAGTTAGGTGTGTTCCAGGTGGCATATGGATTGTTGCTGTTGCTGTTGTAGTACGTGGGATACAGATACTGTCCGATGACATAGGGCCAGATGCGTATCTGTGTATTCAGTAGGGACTAGGTGTCGTATAATAATATGAATTTGTTGTGGTATAGTAGGGATTGTTGTAGTAGGGATAGGGTGTTGTGTAGTAGTAGTTATTATTATAGTTATTCAGGCTGGTGAACGTGGGACTAGGCGTGTTGTAGGGATTATATGGCGTGTAGTACTGCGCAGAGGAGAACTGTAAATGAGAGGAAGTTAAGTAAACAGGAAACAGCAGAGAATTATCTGCAACTTACGGCAAACAGGCTCAGTAGCAGCAGGCAACTGTAGCTGGGGTACTTCATGTCGTGACTGAGTATAGAATACAATATCTAGTTTAGTTTATCCAGTGGGTTGCAGCTTGGCTTTCGAACTAACTGTATAATAGGGAAATGATTTCTGTTTTATACTCTGTGAACTGTCAATCAGCTTCCCCAATTTCACGCACTGACAAGCGACGTTTTTTCTGCACAAGCAGAGCAATTTATTACTACCAGGTACCCTTTTTCGTTTCGTCATTGAACTTGACTCATCCCAGCTCTGGGGTTGTTTACCCACCAGCGAAGTCGCATGACGGTGACTCCCACCACCACCCACAGTGGAATAATTTGTTGACCATTTGCTAATACGAATTGAAGTATTTTGTTAATTTGCTTAAATGGATTAACAAGCTGCTTATGACTAATTCCACATATATGGTATAAAGTATATAGTACAGTACTAGGTACGATCCGGGGGCGCAATTTCGTTTTCGATTTATTTTCGCTTATGCTGCTTACAAACAAAGAATGTTTTATTGTAATTGTAAATTATATAGTAATGTGACGGCCTCGACTTGCTGTTCCTGTTGCTGTTGTTGTGGTGGTTGTTGTTAGTTGGTGGCCTTCTATTTACATTATATACACGACTCTCATCATACAACACTCGCTCTCGTTAATTAGACTACATACAAAACATTGTACAAAAACGTAACTCAACAATATCGTCAACAAATCTCTTAAATTAGTTTACACTCGTTCGTCTCTCTCCCTCACTCTCTCTCTCTATCCACATCTTGCTCTGTCGTTCTCATTCCTTTGCGGCTCCTCAAGACAATAAATATTTAGTTAGTTCCGAGCTCAGTAGTCCTCGTCGTCTTCGTCTGGCGGATCTGTGGCGTACGTCAGCTCGTTCAGGTAGAACCATTTCTGGAGGGGAAGAGGCATTAGTATTTTTTAGGCATATTTATAGGGTATCTCGGGCTTACGGGCGACTCTGTGCAGTTGAAATTGTAGTCCCAATCGCATATTCTGTACTCCTGGTTGAAGCTGGTCTCATTGGCACACAAATGGGGTATTCGATTCCCCTCCTCGTCGCACATGTGAAATATCTGTGGGGGAAATTTTTTTTAGACACTGTTTCATTGCATACTTTTAGGCGAGCGCCAAAAATAGCTGCCAAGCTGGGCTTAAAAGCCTGCAACTAGCTAGAAATAATCAGCACATCTAGCGGGAAAATAGCTAAATAAAAATTTTGAAATCTTGAGAGAAAATGGATGAAATTTCAAGATTTAGATCCAGCCGGAAAATAGCTAAATAGGCAAAAACCTAGATCTACTGGGAAAAAGCTAAATTAAAAAATATTATAGATTTTGAGGGTAGGAAAAAAGCTACATTTTCAAGATCTAGATCTGGCGGGAAAAAAACTAAATTAGATAATTGCTAAATCTGGAGGAAATATAGCTAAATGGCAGCACCGTCTTTTCTGGAACTTTGTAATCAGCTAGATTTGACGGTAAAATAGCTATTTTGCCTTCACGCACTGGCACGTTGCATTTTGCCTGCCTGTAAAAACTAAAGTTGCAACTATCCACAGTTTATTTGCTTTCCCAGTTTTGACGGAAAAAGAACTGGCTGCAAACTCTGTCCCCTACCACTCACCTGACAGTTGTACTCCATGTCCGCATAGAAACCAACCGAACGCCGCTTGCAGTCGAAGGAGAATGTTATATTATCTAAATTCGTCCACTCCTTCGTCTTGTGATTCTGAAATACTGGACTGGCGGGCTCCTGTGCCGAAATCAGCAGGAGGGACACTGCAAAGAGAGAGAGAGAGAAGTAAGAGAGGTGAGGTTAGGTTGAGGTAGACACCTAGCGGGCACAGACTTGGCCAACTTAGCCACTCTTCCACTTGGCATGCGAGTCATGCCTGCCTTCGTTTTGGCCACCAAATGGTGCGTTTAATCGACGCACTTGGCATTTAATTTATGTTGCCAACGCGTCGCTGCTGCGTCTCGTCTCGTCTCGTCTTGTGCTCTATTGGGGCCACAACTCACCTAGTAAAACGCCGGAAAGCCATAAAATTCTGTAACTGTAAACCATTTTTGTTGAGCTGCACATTTTGGCCTCTGTTTGTGCTTCGTTTGCCTGCCTGCCTGTTCTCTGTCTTCGTCTCTCTCTCTCGCTGTTTGTCCAAAAACTGCACAGTGCACGTCACGTTCCTTCTCTCTCTGTCTCGCTCGTAGTTTGCCGCGTGCTACGCGTCCATTTAGCTTGGTCACTTTTCAATTAGGAAGCGCAACTTGTTGTTTATGGCAGCAGGCACAGGCACATGGCTAAAATGAGAAGAAGAAAATCAACAATTGTTGGCAAAGACGTCAAACGTTAATTGGCCACCAAATGCGGCAAAGAAATTCATTAACGAATATTACAAAATCATCAACATGAGCAGCAGCAGCAGCAGCCTCCAATCTCTTGTCGCATATTTTTAAATAGACCCAGACAAGCCAAACCCGTCAAGAAAATAAGATGTTCAAGCCTTAGTCATGCCACACCGGATGCTGCTGCGTGTGGCTGCGACGTCAGCAGCTAATGAGCTAATGTGTGTTTCCCACTCAAGGTATGCCAAGGTATGACGTCATTGAGCAGCAGCGTGACCCGCAGCCAGCAAACAGGAACATTGTCTAGACAGCGCGCTCTCTTGACCCACTTCTAGGTGGAATTTCATTTCGCATTCATTCATTTGCATTCATATTTCATAACGAACGAATCGAATCATTCACGCCATCATTCACATCAATCATCGGAGTGTCAAATTAACGAACAAGAAGGAAGAGAAGGCGAGAAATGCCATTAAAAGACAATAAGTCATGGGCAGATCCAATCAGCAATAGAATTCAGATAAAGATACAAAAAATGTATCTAAGAGTTACGAGAAGGAAAACGAAAGGGAAAGAGAGGCGCGACCTTGTCATGTTTGCTTGTTACTTTGGCTTCTTCTTCGGCTTCTCTGTCTTGGGGGAGTTACCCACAATTAATGTGTCAACCAGGTCGAAGTACTTCGGATTGAGCGATTAGCGCTGAACACGCTGATTGCATTTTATTGTCGAATCTTTCTTTCTCTTCTCGCATGCATCCTTGACATTTTTGTGGTTGTTTATGGCGAATGTTGGCGATGTTAATCGCCGTCGTCGTCGTCGTCGTCGTTGCTGCAGACAAATAATCGTAAATTGCCGAGGCCTCCCCCGCAAGGCCCAAAACTAATTTCGCATTTTTTCGCAGGAGCCCAAAGACGCAACGCAGAAACGAATGATATGCAGTTTTTTTTCACATTAAAGGTCATCACAGTCGGACCACAAACAGACGTGAGGTAATGTGAGGGGGAGGAGGGGTGCTGGGGGCAGGCAAGGGACCTCGTCTTTAAACCATCTTCATGGCAGACGAAACAAAGCGGCGCCTGCAAGATGACACAGCAGCCACAGCCAGAGAGCGGACTGTCTTTCACCTTTTGCTTGACCATGGCGCCTGCCGCTTCCCTGGCAGTCATAACCCCTGCCTTAACCCCTTCCCCTTACCATCTCCTCTTCCCTAACTGACTAAGCCATTGTCAGCGCCAAAGCTTTTAAGCGTGCGTTGAAAATTTCCGCAAAAAAAAAAAGAAAACAAGAAACAAAACGCAGACGCAGTCGCAGCTTGCGAGTGTTATTAAATGTAGTGTATAAGAGAGTGGAGCTTAATGGCTTTGTCAAGGAGTTGGTAGAAGCGGAAAGAAGGGAAGAGGAGATTTGTAAATGCTCTGCATTAAGGTAAATTGAGAATTGAGCAAAACCCATAATAGTGAAAGTGACCAAAAACGTAATTGTTCGATATTTTCATAATTCCACACAGAAAGAGTTTAGTAAGTTATTAATATACTACAAAAATGAATAAAAAAATGTGGTAACAATCAATGTAGAAACAATTAAAGACAAAATGTTGTTTTGAAGGGAAATAAGATTATTTTCTACCAATGATCGATATTTTATTAGGAGTGCACAGGTTCATAGAAGTCTAAGGCAAGGACAGCATGAAGAACTAAGTTAACATGGGAAAGCATGAAAAATGTGCCTCTATAAATATAAATTCTCAAAGTCTCACATTTATAATGATGCCCCACAAATCTAGGGATCACACTAAGAAAGAAATTATATTCCAAATGCCAATCTAATGATTTTTAAGAAAGGGTTTTAGAAGGAAAGACAAGGAACCATTAAAAGAATTTGGTGATATATTATATGACAAGTTTTATTATAGTTGTAAGTGTGATATGGAAGTTCATAACTATACATTAAGTAATAAGTCTAACATGATAGTTCGTTACTGTCCAGAACTCCTCGTATATTCTCTGAATCCACCGCAAGCGTATTAAGCTGTCGTTGCTTTTCATTTTGCATATTTTCACGTCTTTAATGCGGCAGCATCGTCACTTTTGACATTTTCTGACAAGCGTGAGAAGCGCTAAGCATAAGAAAAGAAGAGAGTGGGGAGTGTGGAAAGGGGGGCGAGGGGGTGACCCATGCACTGACTGTGCCATCAATTTGCTTGCCTGCTTTAGCCGGCGGTTCTCAACTTGCATAACTCCCCCCGCTCTTCTTCCACTCTCCTAGGCCCCCTTAAAAACGAACCGCAACAAACCAAAACGAACCAAAGCGAACCTCATTGAACCACAGCGAACACGGGCCACACTTGTGGGGGCAACTGTTTGTTGTTGTTGTAGGAGATGTTGTTGTTGCTGCTGTTGTTGTGTGTTGTTGCTGCTGCTGCTGTTGTTGTTGTCGGATTACTGTGTCTTATTTTGTGCCTCTTTGCATTCCGAACGCGCATGCGCGACATTTTTGTTTCGGCTGTTGAAAGTGTTTTTTTGATTTTGTTTTCTGATTTTGTTTCTGATTTGGTTTTTTTATTTGAATTTGTGTTTGTCGATTCGGAAGTTTGTCGGCGTCGATTTGCGACACATCGCACTAATTTGTTAATTTTCGACGCGTAACCGGAGGAGGGCGCAATGTTTGATGGCGCTGGCGCATGCGGCTAATTTATGCAAATTGCAAATTATTTAATTTGCTCGCAACACAATGACAACAGTAACAATATGAGTGCAACAACAAGAGTAGTAGCAACAACTACGGCAACAACAATTGCAACAACAGTGGCCAGAAATCCCACAACTTTTGCTTAATTTCGTATTTCGTTAAAGAAAGGCGAATGACAACAACCAAATAAATGTATATATAAAAAAAGACTAGGAAAGCGCAAGAGAAGGAAAAGCTGAGAAAATTTTTTGGCCGCAGCGGAAGCGTCGCTAATTGGCGGAACTGCTCGCCAAGCAACAATAACAACAACAACAGCAGTAGCAGCAGCAACAACAGTAGTAACTGCAGGCTGAAAGAAGAGAAAAAATGTTGAAACACAAGATGACGACACTGGAGACGACTTATGGCCGCCGACGTAGCCGCCCCGTTATCGGATACCGCACTTACATAAGTGCAAACATGGCTTAATTCTCTCCAAAAAAAAGAGAGGGGGGGAGGGAGGGGGGGGGGGGGGGGGGGGGGGGCAATTGATTAGGCCGGCAGAGGCTGAGGCAGCGCAGCAGGCGATGCGGTTGACACTTTTGACTTTTGCACACATTTTTCAGCGCTATTAAAACGACGTCAACATTGGCAGAGCTGCCAACAGCAATTACAACAACAACAACAACTACAACTACAACAACAACAGCAGCAACGACTAAAACAACAACTGCGACTAAAAATTTCATTTAATTGATCCACAGCGCCACCGCGCAAGAGAAAAACTCGTTAGTCCACAACAGCTTGACCAGCATCTCCTACCCAGCCCCCAATACCCCTCCCCCCCTTAGCTGTTTGGCCTTGAAAATGGGTACGCAGAAATGCGCTTAATACGAAAAATCAATATCGAAAACACACACTCACACACACTCGCACACACAGCAAGTCAGTAAAAATAAAAAGTGAGAAAAAAAGTAAAGCAAAAACCTGCTCAGAGTCTTGGGATCGGGAGACTTGGACTAGGCGACAGTCAAGCTAATAAAAAAAACTAAAAAAAACCGCAGTAAAAAATAAAACATCATCAAGAAAAACAACAACGGCATCGAAATAAACGCAAAAAGCTACACGAAAACGCGCTAATACAAACACTAAATTTCAAATCGAACCAAAAAAAAAACAAATAAATATTGCTAAAAAAAAGTAAAAAAATATATGTATATAATAATTATTGCAGACAACAGGAAAAACCCCCTGCGGAGTGTGTAAGCGTTGAAATTGTCTCCGCTTGACATTTTTAAACGCTCGCAATTAAAACAAATTAAATGTGCTAATTTTTGTCCGCAAACTTTTGCCATAAATTGTGTTAAAAAAAGTGTATAAAACTGGAGTTGAACTAAGTGGTATTTTATTGGTTTAGTGAGCGGAATATAGAAGTATTGTTTATAAAAAAAACGAGGAAGAAAGGCTACCTTGGGAAGGCTATAAGTTTTATAGTCTTGCAGGTTCTTATCTCCTCCTTGACTGCTCAAATACTGGTTGCATATAAAATATTGCAGAATTGAATTGTATTATGTATTGAATATGTATATGGAAATATTTTTATTATGTATATTTTCAATATTATGTTTCTAAGTTAAGTTATTTCTAAAATCAAAACTGTTCTTCATACAAAAACCTTTCAGCCGATTGTTCCTATGGCAGCTATATGTTAATAGTGGTTCTGATTGTGATGAAGTTTTATATGCACATTATATATAAGAAGAAGTTTGATGTAGTAAATTTGGTTGACATAGCTTGACAAATAAAAAATAGTTTGTATGGTAGCTATACGATATATCGGTGCGATCTAGATGCTGATTCATATATACTCAATATATATGCTTTATAGAGTCTGCCAAGGTGTTGCTTAAGTCTTGACTAAAAACTTTAATAATTGCATGAAATATAAATAAAACTGCAGTTGAATGAAGTTTGCTTTATATACAAAAAAAATCAATCAATGTTCAATTTAATGTATTTTTATTTGATTTTATTGTTAGCTGTAAAGTGCACTTAATTATTTAAACAATATAAATAAATAAAACTGGAGTTAAATGTAGTGATATTTTATATATTCAAAGTTAACTTCGCAGTTTTCTGTATTTAAAAAATAAATCAATCAAATCTGATATAAGCTTGGAATTTTTTTTTTTGCTGTAAATGCCGCCCACCAAACGCGCCTAGACAAAGAGTTGCTTCCGCTGCTTTTGTTTAATTCATTTGCTATTTATTTATTGCTTTTTGTTGCTGTCGTTGTTAGTTGTGCGAACGCGCCTTTTGTTGCTTAAAGGCCGCGCTCAGCGTAATAATTAATTAAGATTCCATTAAACGCAGCCGCATTGGGCATCAATCGATCTATCGATGGACGACAGCGTTGACTTGCCAACAGGCAGCAACAAAAGGCCAACAACAGCAGCAGCAGCAACAACAATAAACCAGCAAACAATAAACAACAACTACAACAATAACAAACAACAAATAGAAACAACAAATAAGAAACAACTGCAAATCGGCTACCAAAAAATGCCGCTGACCAGCAGCAGCAGCAACAGCTTCTTCATGGCATTAACATATGAGCTTAGACTGGAGTGTGTGACTGAGTGTGTGCATGAGTGTGTGCCATGTCTGTGCCTGTGTGTCTGCCATGCTGTGTGTGTGCGTTTCAGCTGTCCAATATATTTGATTATTCGTTACAAGGGCGCGCGCAGAGAAGTTCAGTTATCTGGACAGATTGGTATTTATATTTATATATATTTTATACTATATATATATTTAGATTTGATTACCATTACCTTGCACAATTCGCTATGGTAACAGGCCATCAGCGGCTTTTGATCGATTGCCTTGATAGCGCAGCTGGCGAAGAAGGAGAATGTAGAAGACGCGAGAAGAAGAAGTCCGCCGAAGAAGAAGTGAACCAACTTGACCGAGCCGAGCCTGTTGAGATGTCGATCAGAGTGTGCTATAAATAGTTAGCTTACTTGATCAACTTTTAAGTGTATTTCCTAGTGCAATTTGCAACCGGTTGCCATTTCGCATCCCCCAGCTAAGCCGAGTTCAAGGCTCGCCACGTGGCGTATACGTGATGTGCCTCCAGGCAGCTGAGCAATTGCGCTTTTCGCAC
>JAEIFJ010002397.1:0-38129 GCA_018903435.1 Leucophenga varia | reverse complement strand
CCCTTATTTTTTTGCATAATTTTTTTGTTATATTGAGAGTCCTGCAATACGTTAATAACACAGGTGGACACCGAAAATGATTCGGACTAGTCTTATCCTATGGACTTTTAATCGCTGAATGCGAGTCTGGCCTTAAAAATTTTTCATAACAGATTTTAATAAAAATTTGTTTGAAACCCTAAAAATAAAACTCTGTTTTTACTGGTTTTGGTCACGTCAAAAAATATTTTTAATCATCTTTTAAGTCTGAAATTAGAACCACTTTTTTATGACAACTTTACTGCTTAAAAAAATTCTTCCCTATATCTATTCTTGAACCGTTTATTCATAAGAACATAGAATAAAAAGTACATACTCACTCTTCTATTATCGAAAAAAAAAAAATAATAAAAAGTTGAGCTATATAAAAATTTGCGATTGAAATCTCGAGTCTGCTCTTTGAAAGGAAGGTTCAAGCTTTAATTTAAGCCTTATTCGGGAATTCCATATAATTACGTATATAACTTGATAATTAGCGCACCTAAAAGATGAATAAAAATGATTTTTGACATATTCAAGTGATTTCTTCAATTTGAACCTAGGGCCCAGCTGGGGAGCCAAAACCCATATTTTATAAATTTTTAATTTTTGTAATTTTTATTTTGCTGTAGATTTAATTACGATAAAAGTGACGAGATTTTGGAAGATATTTGACTAGGGGCTCAAAGGAGCCTTAAAAACAGAAAAGAGATATCTTTTAGTAGAAAAGTAAAAGCAAAAAAAAAAAAAAAAAATTAACGCGAGCAAAGCCACGGGTATTAGTCACTCTGTGCTATATTTTTGATAAAAAAAAATGTTTTTTGAGTTTTTAAAACCACTTGAAACCCATTTTTTTAAACCCATTTTTTAAAACTCTTGCCATTGTGTAAAACTCGTTTTCGTAAATTATTTTTTTCATAGATTTTTTAGTCATAGTGTAGATCATAAATATAATAAATTTTTTATAACCATGTACATTAGGGTGGTCTAAAAAAAAAAAAAATGTTATGCGCTCGCTCCCCTTGTATTGTTCTATATCGAAAATAAGAAGATCTGTACATTTTTTAAATCGGATAATATTTAATTGTACCGCAAAGACCCTGAAAATTTCCACGTATTTTAAATGGAACAAAGAAAAACGTTAACTTCGGTGGAACCGAAGCTTAAATACCCGTCACACGAATCTTAACTTCGGTGGAACCGAAGCTTAAATACCCGTCACACGAATCTTTGAATAGTTTATGTGTAATCATCAGTGGCTTAAATACATTTATAAATATATATTCGAAAATAATTACTTTTTCATATATTTGTTCGAAAAAAAATCTATAAGTTTGTATGGGGACTATGGCTACAAATGGGCGTGGCACCTTGGTTTTGAGTGAATAGTTTCATAATAATACCTATTTTAATACAAAAACTCAGAAGGGGGCCGTAAGTTTGTATGGGGACTATAGCTAAAAATGGGCGTGGCACCTTGGTTTTGATATTGGATGTCATTAGAAGTGTTTTTACCCAAATTTGAGTGAATAGTTTCATAAATAATACCTATTTTAATACAAAAATTCGAGAATGGGCGGTAAGTTTGTATTGGGGCTATATCTAAAAATGGGCGTGGCAGCTTGGATTTGATATTGGATGGCATAAGAAGTATTTCTTTCCAACTTCGAGTGACTACATTCATAAATAATAGCTATTTTCATGCAAAAAATTAGAAAAAACGGTAAGTTTGTATGGGGGCTATACCTTAAAATGGGCGTGGCACTTTGATTTTAACACTTGAACTGCTTAGGACTGAGAAAAGCTTAAGTTCCAAGTTTCAGGTCAATATCTTTAAAACTGAGCGAATGAATCGCATAAATACAGACGGACGGACAGACGGACAGACAGACGGACATGGCTAGATCGACTCGTCTCGTCGTGCTGATCAAGAATATATATACTTTATAGGGTCTACGACGTCTCCTTTAATGCGTTACAAACTTTCTGACAAAATGATAATACCCTCCACACTATGTGTGGCGGGTATAAAAATAACACAATTTCGTAGATTTAATGTAGAAACCTGGAAAATTAATATTCTGCCGGAAAAGCATGTTTCTCTTCATAAATGATCGTAGAAAAACATTTAATCAATAATTTTTTAATTTTTAAATATTACCTATTTTTTACTGAATTAAAAAAAAAAAAAACAAAAACCTAATACGTAAAAAATAAGAAAAACGAAAAACAATTCTTTTTGTAAGTTTTATGAAAAAAAATTAGATAATAAATTATTGGATGTTATTCTATGACCATTTACGAAGAGAAGCATTGTTATCCGGTTAAAAAATATTCATCTTCCAGGTTTTTACATTGAATCTAAGAAAAAGTGATATTTTTTTCCATGTAAAATACAAGGGAAACTTCAGGGACTTTGCGGCACCATTAAATATTATTCGATTTAAAAACAAAATACCGGTTTTCTTATTTTCGATATAGAACAATCCTAAAAAAAAATAAAAGACAAGTACTTTTTTTTTAATATCGTAAATGCAGATTAAACTTGCCCAAAAAGCGTTACAGTTTGTTTATAAACTTATCACATTCTCTGCATTCAAATATTACACATACGCCATGTAGCAGCGCATAAAAGCTTTTTATACACTCACTGCGCATGACCATTTCATAAAGTCTCTTCTATGCAAATTAGGTTGCGGAAAATGAGCTGAGAAATTTTCATCGAAAAAGGGAAAGTGTTGCCACGTATAAAAATATTACCAGAAAAAAAAAAATATTCTTTTTTTACATTAAATTAAATTAAATTTTAAAAGAAAACTTTAAAAAAATTAGTTTTTCAATATTAACTCTAAAAAATTTTTATAATTTAATTATTTTTTTAATATTTATGACAAAATTATAAACGTAGCAAGCCTATATTTTTAAATAATAATAAACAATAAAGAACAAAAAATATATATAAATAAATTTAAAAATAAAAAAAAATATCAACAAGATTTTTCAAAAAAATTTACAAGATAATTTTATTTACTCGTACACAAGTGCATAAATTTTCACAAGCACACATTGCGTACATTTGGCAACGCTGCGCTGGGAAATTCTACGGTAAGTTCCTAAAGAATTTTATATTGAGCAATCTCTCAGATGTGTAACACGCACAACAAGCCAAATATTTTTTTTTTTTTTGTTTTTTGTATACATTTTTCATGCAAAGTAGAACAGTCTTGCTTCATTGCTGGCAACGTAAAGCAGAACTCGCGAAAATTGCAATAAAAAAATAAAAAAAATAAAAACCAAATAAACAAGAGAAATATTTTATCTTAATAAATTTTATAATTATTCAAAGTTTAATACAGATTTTTTTTTTTAATGGAAGTGCAACATAAAAAAGTGTTTTTAATAATTGCATAAAAAAAGCATAGCAATAATATACAAAAAAAAAAATTTTAGTTATTGAGAGCTGAGCAGCATATGTTTCAGGTAAAATAAAAATAATTAAATTTTTCAAAGCGTTTTTTTTTTGTTTTTTAGCTAAGTTTTTTGTTTATGTATTTACTTACAAAGGAATAAAGCAAAAAAAAAAATGTTTAAAAATATCTTAAAACAAAGAAACTAAAAGATAAAATGTTGTGTATCTGTAAGATACAAAATGCAAATAAACTTGTAAGTAGTAAAAATACTAAAGATAACAAAATGCGGTTGTGATGTATACATAAACGAAAAAAGGATATACATATGTAACATACATACATATGTATATGTCATAAAGCAAAAACTTGGCTAGTGTGTCAGTGGTAGTTAAAAGCAAATACATAGATACATACATACGTAAACATAATATGCACAGATACATTTGTAAAACAGCTGCTGATGCTGCTTTTGTTGTTGTTGTTGTTGCTGCTGCATAGTAATAGAGTAAATGGCAAGCAGCATTACTTATACGCAATGTTTTCTACATATATGCACATTTGACATTTATAATATTTACTTCATAAAAATTTCTCTTTCTAAAAAATCTTTTTTTTTTCTTTGTTAATATTTAATGCCCTTGGCATAGGGTTCGCGTTCGATTTACTCTATTTTTTTTTTTGCTTTTTCTAGTAAATGTATTCGATTTGCTGCTCCAGTATTGCGACCTTAATCGCTATCAAATCGTACATAATCATGTGCTGCACTTGATATTGTTTTGTTCTCTTCGTTTTTCGTTTTTCGTTTTTTCTTTTCTTTGTTTGCCTTTCTGCCTTTGTCAACAGTTACTTCGTTTCACTTCGTTTTTTTTTTTTTGCAGTCAGCAACGCGCCGGCACAAATAAAAATTTGTTCGTTTAGGTTATTTCCCTTTACAAAAGTTAAGGTTTTCACCCACTTTTCCCATATAGCTTTTTGGGGGGGTGGTTTGAAGTTATTCCTGCTTACGTGTTTATAGCTGTTTTATTTGGTAGTGTGCCTATGCACACGTGTGTACTTGTAATGCTTGCTTTATTTTGTTAAAACATTTTACATGTTGCGTAGGCACTGCGTATCCAAATATTTTTTATTGTAGTGAATATTTAAGCTTTTTTTGGTAAAATTTGTGAAGCTTTTACGCATACCTAATTCTATTTATTTTGTATGTACCTGCGCACTAATTATTTATTTATTTTTTCATATTAAATAAATATTTTTGTTTTTAAAATACCAATTTGTTTATATTAATTTTAATAAAAATAAATATAAAAGACAGTGTGGTCTGATATATGCCGAATTTCAATAATTTTCACGGCATCACGGTGTCTCAGAGAATATTTAAAGAATTTTTATTCATCAGAGTTAAATTGTACCAAGAAATTTAGCTAGTAACATAGAAATTTCTTGTGTATCATTTGTATGCACTTTTAGGTAAAAAAGTTATATGCAAATATCTAGGGTGTTCCAAAAAAACATGGGAAACAAATATTAAACAAAAATTTTTACGCTCCCACCCCTAGGATTGTTCTATATCGAAATAAGTAGACCCTTATTATGTTATGTTTTTTTAGTCGGATAACAATTAATAGAGTCACCAAGCCCCTGAAGTTTCCCATATATTTTACATAGAAAATAACACGTTTTCGTAGATTTAATGTACCATTAAATATTATCTGACCAAAAAAGTTCTTATTTTCGATATAGAGCAATCCTAGGGGATGGGAACATAAAAATTTTGCTAAGAAATGTTTAAAATATATTTTTGGACCACCGAAATGTATACTAGGGTGGCCTAAAAAAAGCATTGAAAAAAATTTTAAACAAAATTTTTATGCGCTCTCTTCCCAGAACTGTTCTTTGTATATCGAAAATTCGAAAATTCTTGTTTTTTATATAAGGATGAAAAAAAAGGTTCAAAATGTTGACAAAAAATAAAAAACGTTATTAAAACTATTTTTATTTTTATACCCGTTACACATAGTGTGAACGGGTATATTCAGTTTGTCAAAAAGTTTGTAACGGATTGAAGGAGGCATCGAAGACCCCATAAAGTATATATATTCTTGATCAGCTCGATGAGACGAATCGATCTAGCCATGTCCGTCTGTCTGTCCGTCTGTCCGTCTGTTTGTTGCTATGCGATCTTTTCGATGAAGATATAAAGATATTGGGCTGAAATTTTAAACTTAAGCTTTTCTCGGCAACGACTAGGTTAAGTTCGAAAATGAGAGTGCCACGCCCATTTTTAGGTATAGCCCCCATACAAACTTATCGATTTTTTTCGATTTTTTTTTTTAAATAGTAATTATTTATGAATGTACTCGCTCCCAATTGGGTAAAAACATTTTTTTGGTCATCCAGGGTCAAAACCAAGACGACACGCCCATGTAACGGGTATTTCAGCTTCGGTTCCACCGAAGTTAACGTTTTTCCTTGTTTTTTGTCAATTTGGCCAGAATAATCCGGTTATAACGATGGACCGACGATTTTGTTATATCCGCACGTCGCACTAACTATTTTTTCATGAATGATGAGGGCGCACAGTTATTTGAAATGTTGCAACGAATAATCGAAATTTGGAAGGAAACCAGTGCTTGAAAATTCTTGGTGGTCACCTGAACGATATTTTGTGTTTCGTTTTTTTTTTCGTTATCAAATCATGTCGTTCTTTTTGGGAAGCCCCTTTACTTGCCCTTATAGTAGCCAGTCGATTCTCATTGTAAATAAATGTTTTCGAATCGTAATGAAAATGATTAAAACGGCAATCCAATTGAAAACGATTTGGAATTGATGTCGGATTACTTTTTAAAAATATTTTTGAACTGAATTTCGGAACTTAAGCTCATCTTGGTCCTAGTTGCTTTGTATGTTAAAATCATGGTATACAAACTTCAAAACCAGTTTTTATTTACCCTACAATTTGAGGAAAATCTGTCATTTTCTCTAATTTTTTTTTCTTCAGGAAAATTATTGTTTTATCTGCATTTTTAATATAGAATTTGAAACAAATGTTTATGTCTTATATTGGTATCTAGACTTGAGTTGTGTCTCAAGAGAAAATTTTGTATTAAATCATGCTCAACATTTTTCCTTTATATGCTAATTTTTTTTTATAAAGTTTTAGCTAACTTAATTAATCTATCACAAAATAATTCCATCAATAGTCTTATAAATTTAACTTTTCACATTAATTTTTCATTCGAATTATGTTCCACATGCGCTTTATTTATTGCAATTTAATATTTTTCCTGTGAAATTCGTCGCAATTTCCCACTGATTCATCAACAATTTTCACATAAACGTTGTTGACTTACTTGGCGTGCAGCCAAAAGAATTATTTGCCTTATAGATAAATACGATATATAAGTAATATTGTGAAATGAAAGAACTCTATTTTGTTCATTAAAAATAAAAAAAAATTTTATGTTTCACTGAACTTTTTATTTATTGATTCGACTGCATAACGGATGAATAATGCATTCGATAAGGTTTTATTATTATTTTTTTTTTTTTTAAGTAAAGCAATTCAAATTTATACTCGTTGTTCATGAAAAAAAAATAAAACTTGGTTAAGTTATAGCGATGATGTCATATCAACACTTTATAAAATCCTGCCGGAGACACAGATACGTAAGACCACATTACTGTATTATGAGTCACGCAGTATAAAAATTAGATTTAAAAAAAATGACTCAGGTGCAGAACAACACAATAAGACCACCCATTTCCATCTAATACGCTAATACTCCAATGTCCAGGCGTCTCTTTTCACATAAAACTTTTCTGAAAAATGGCAACGTTAAATTTAACAAAAAGCAAATAAAATAAATAAAGAAATGAATAAGTCATTTCGCAGGTTTCCAAAAATAACAAAACTAATCTGAAATAGAAAAATGTTTGCTATATGCGATAACTGAGGGGAATGCAAGATTTTCTAGCGTTAATCTTACAACACACATGCATAAAAGTTCACTAAAGTGCTCTGCTGCTGTTGGCCTCGTCTAGTTTGGTCTGAGTTAATGTAAAGTAGCGCCATAGTACCAGTGGGGGACTGTGTGGAATGCAACAGCAGCAATGAAAATATTTGGCAGCCACTTGTCGCTCTTTTGGTTTAGATGTGTGCTGTTGTGTTGTGTTTTGTTGTTGTTGTAATTGTGTGTTTTAAAAATAATCGAACACAGTGCGAACAACCTGCTGAACTTTAATGGGAAGTTTAATTAAGTGCTGGTGGGCTGTTTAAAGAGTATTTACTTTATAATAAAAGAAAAGATATAAATAAATTAAAGAATAAAAAAAATCAAGGAAAAACATTAACTCCGGTGGACCGAAGCTTATTTATATTCTTTTTTAAAAAAAAAGGAAAAAAATATTTTTTTGTTCATTTGAAAAATATTTTATTTTGATCTGAGGTGATTTGTTTTAATCACTTTAAGGCCAGAGGTGCCTATTTACGCGATATTATTTTTAAAAAGTGATTATAACAAATCTCCTTAGATCAAAATAAAATATTTTTTAGCTTATTTTTTAAGAAACAAATGCTCCCACTTCCAATGGCCCCATCCTGTATTAATTTCTATCTTAAATTACTAAACGAATTAAAAATCTTCTTAAATATTTAGAAATTCGCGGTCTGATCTCAACCTATTTTATCTTGAAGGTTTGGCATGATATTAAAATTATTTGTACCATATTTGAATGGGAGGTACACCTAAAAGTTCGCGTGGCACCTTAATTTTAATAAACAAGGTACTCAGGTCCTTAAAATTTCAGCCCAATATCTTTAGAACTGAGCGAATAAATCGCGCAGCAAAAAATAGACGGACAGAAGGACAGACAGACAAGCAGACAGAGCTAAATCGATTCGTCTTGTCACGCTTATCAAGAATATACTATTCATATATACTTTATAGGGTCTAGAGTTCAGCGTTTCCAAGTATGTTTTTTGTGTTTAAGACTATTGTTGTCCAAATTACTTAACCAGCTATCTGACAAAGGATCAGTTGCGTATCCGTTTCTTTACTATAAGCTCGAATACAGTTAGTACATCATGAACTTTCCCTGGAATATTTTATTGGAATCAAATGGAAATATTTTCAACAATTAAGTATACCTAATATATATCCGGACCGCATCTTCGAACCGTATAGAGTGACACACACATCATACTTAAGCATCTCGTTTATATAGTAAGTTCGTGGGAATTAGTGGTCCTAACGAAGCTATGATCACAGAGGCTATTCCCATATGTGTATAGCGCTGAGAAATACAGTTAATTTGATGTGTAGATCGATAGGCAATAAATTCAGCACTGCGCTCATGACTCCGATGTTTAGATCTGTGCATTCTAGCAAATATTTAAAGCTGTTTTTTTAATTTTCCAAAATTATGAAGATGATTAGATCAAAATTTATAATAATGATATATGTACGAAATGTGTATATCCATTCTGAAATAAGTTTTTAGAGATCTGAACTATTCACTACAGAATATTTGAATGTTATTTAATTCATACACATTATTCTGTTAACTTTTTAAAAATTTTCTGGTCCACGTTCCTAGTTATAATTTGTTGAGACATGTGAATTTATTATTAGGGTTTCAATAAGCAAATTAAAAAGAAACTCATTGTGCATTCACAAAGTTTGTACTTATTGACACATTACTTACAGATACTTCCGTGTAACGAAAAACTATTTGTAAAGCATAATCTTATACGTTTTTATACGTACGAGCAACTCATTCGCACATTGGCACGATTGTTTGTTTGTTTGATTGTTTGCTTAATGCTAAACGCGTTGCCATGTATCTCCCGCCTAGTGTATCTGTATCTAGATACATATACATATGTATATCTTTTTTATTTATATCTTTCGCTCGCCGCATATCTTCCTGTGCTGTTTATCTTTTTCCGCTGCGCTCTGCTTAATTATGTTTAATTAAACTAATTAAACACCTTTATTTTTCGCCGCTACTGTTTGCCGTTCTGTTTATACAATATTTACATGAACGTTAATTAATTTTTTTTGTTTCCAATATATTTTTTAGGTTCATAGTACTGTTCGCTTATTTTTTTAGTGACTCAATAACTTGAAATATTGTTAATGTACCAGATAAGCAGATTAGATTTTTTTAGATGTTAAACTGTGTAAAAGTGGTACAACGCCTTCTTTTTATGTTTATAGATAAACATATTGCGACAACTGAGTCATGAGTTTTTTTTTTATGACTTGCATACAAATTGCTCATAAAATACTAAAAGCGAAAACTTTCAATAAGAACATTAAAAAAAAAAAACTAAGTAAATTAATTACATATTTCAATTTGCTGCAATTTCAAAAGAACAAATGTCAGAAATGTTGTTATAAGTGTTAACATATGCACGAGTATCTGAGTATCTGCGTATCTATGCATGTGAATGCGTAAAATATTCATAATAATGTTTGTTTATAGTTTTCGCTTTCAGTGTCAAGGGCGTTCAGGCAAAAGTGCTAAATAGAGTAACTATTTTTTTATTTCATTTAATAATTTTTCTCGTACGCAGCGCATAATTTCCGTGTTACTTGCCAACTGAAGCTCATTAGCGTTAAATAACTACAACAACAACGAAAAGTTACAACTGTTGCGACTGTTATTACAACAAAATCCAATTCACATTGAATGCTTGAGAAAGATAGTCATTAATTTGAAGAAAATAAAGTATCTGTTTAAATTTTTGTATTACCGTACGAATACCGTATTAAGGAAATATTCTTTGTAAGAACTTTTTTTAATCTATTATGAAAATGTGCAAATAGTATCTCCATAAATTTGAACGTGTTGCGGCAGGTTTCAATGGTTTACAAGTGGTGTTTTTGATGTGTAAGACAAAGAACGTATAGGTTAGCCTAAAAAGTAACTAGAAAAAAAGAATTAGAAGCATTACTCGATGAAGACCCATGACAAATGCAATAAGAACTTGCAGGTTCATTAGGCGTTGATTATGTAACCATTTCCAGGCGTTTGAAAGTCTTAGGAATGATCCATGCAAAACCAAGGTAATCGGGTGCCGTACAAATTCAAGACGAGAGACGTTGAGAGGCGATCTTTAACCTGTAAACAGCTGCTTGAACAAAAGAAATGATAGATTCTTTGCATCGAATTGAAACTGGCGATAAAAATTGCATCCATTGAGACAGCTCCAAGTGAAAAATGTTAGCTTCGGTGGAACAGAAGCTTCAATACCCAATTAATAGATTAAGATTCTTTAAATGAATATGTAAGTTCGGTTTGTATTGGGGCTATATGCTACTAAGGACTACTATATATCATACTTCAATCATGTATCCAACTGAGAACATGGTTTGATCATGACGTGGTGGTTACGTGCTATAATGATCCCACCTAAACCATGGTTCCTTTTCAAAACATGGGCTGCTATTAAAAAAGATTTTGCCATATTTGAAGTAAATCGCTTCTTAAATAAACCATTTTTAATAAAAAAAAATTAAAAAATTGTATGGGATTATGCCTAAAAATGGGAGTGACACTTTGGTTTTAACACTTAAACTGCTAAGGTCTGAGAAAAGCTTAAGATTTGAATTTCATTTCAATATCTTTAGAACTGAGCGAATGAGAAATGTAACTACAGACAGATGGACTCGTCTCGTTGAGCTGATCAAGAATATATGTATATACTTTAATGGGTCTACGGTGTCTCCTTTCATGCGTTACAAAGTTTTTGACAACCTGGCCAACCATAAACTGTTGAAACCGAATGAAACGATCGCGCAGAGCGGTTCAGAAAAGGTCGAGCAACAAGAAAAGGTGAATATGTAAACTAAAAATAAACTTCTGTAGAACTCTCTGGATGTTACTCATAATAAAATTTTTTCTCCCAATCCATTTTAAATGGTAGCCCCATACATGATTCACCAAAACTTTTTGGTTATATATAGCTTTAATACAAGCGTACTCCAAGTTTTAAATTTGTTATATGAAAGACCAGATGTGCTGCATAAATCTGAAATTTAAACAATTTTTTATTATCAGGAGTGTCGGGATTAGATCAATATGCCGTTCCACACGCTAAGTTCCAAGTATTTTCTAGATCCCGTCCATCTCAACATTTTTCAATTGTTCCGCGGGGTCCATGAGACCCGGTTTAACGCGCTAATCACTAATTTGATTATCATATTTACAAGCCGATATTATATTAATTCTCAGAGCATTCGTTGCTATATTTTGTTGTTTTTGTAAGCAGCGTTGTTGTTGTTGTTGCTGTTGTTGTTGTTGTTGTTGTTGCTGTTGTTGTTGTTGCTGTTGTTGTTGTTGCTGTTACTGTTGATCTTATTGTCATTTGTGACTTTATGCTTATCGAATACAATATTTCTTTTACGTTAAAAATTACAGCTGTCAAATATTTATTTACATATTTACTTTTTCTTCATTTTCATTCATGCATTTAGTCAGTCAGTTTGTCAGTTAGAGTCAGCGCCTTCTAATTGAAATATCTAACAAAATCTTATTGGTTTTTCAATAAGTTTTTGGTAAATATTGTCTGAATTATTTATTTAAATAATTAAATTGATAATTTTTGTATGTTGGCTGTGTTGATTTTTTCATGCATGGCACAGCTGCTTCAGTTATATTGCTTCATTTTTTGGGGGTTGTTGCTGTGCTTACTTTGATTCTAATTGTGAATTTAATATTTGCCCTTATAATCTTCTGTCTACAAAACTCAGCAAATTGTGCGCGAAAATGTTGATTAGAGCAATTTATCAAATTTTAAATAGTGCGGGTCACACTTTAAGTCAGTTTTGCTTTGCTTTTATTTGATTTGATTTTTTTTTGTATTTTATGTATTTTCTTTTTTTATTTGCTCAATAAATAGGCGTGTGTCGGCTGCACTCATAGAGTACATTATATTTTTTTAATAGTCATAATTTATAGTTGTGCACGTTTTTCGATTTGCAAGTTTTCTGTGATGCATAGCAAGTTTTATTTGCATTTTAAATAAGCTTGAAAGTTTCTTGGAAATGGTCAGTTTGAAGTACTTTGATATATATTTTTAATGTGTTTGGAAATAAGGGGAATGTACCAATTTATGAAAAATCTATTCAGCTGTTTCTTGAGAAGACAAGCACATTAAAATTTTAAATGTTTAGCTTACTGTGATTATAATTGTAGATTTAAATAATTTTTAGTTTCTGTCCACTAGGACGGCCCTAAAATGCATAGAAACAAGAAAAAACGTTAACTTCGGTAGAACCGAAGCTTAAATACCCGTCACACGAATCTTTGAAGAGTTTATGTGTAATCATCAGTGGTCACCCAAGTTTACACACAATATTAATTTAAAATTTTGAGCTAAAAATACAGATATGTATAACAACATATTTCCCGAAAATATATGGAAATGGGCGGTAAGTTTGTATGGAAGAAACACCTAAAAAAGGGCGTGGCACCATGATATTGGAAGAGTTTTTACCCAATATGGAGTAAATTCATGAATAAATAATAACCATTTTGATTCAAAAATTCGAAAATGGACTGAAAGTTTGTTTGGGGGCTATACCAAAAATGGGCGTGGCACATCTGACTTGACATTGGATGAAATTAGAATGTTTTTAGCCAAATTGGAGTGAATATATGCATAAATAATTAATATTTTTATACAAAAAAAGCGGAAAAAATTTGAAAAAAACGTAAAGTTTATATGGGGGCTATGCATAAAAGAGGGCGTGGCATCTTGGTTTTAACACTGGATGACAAATGAAATGTTTTTTACCCAATTGGGAGCGAATACATTCATAAATAATTAGTATTTTTATACAAAAATTCGAAAAAAACGGTAAGTTTGTATGGGGGCTATACCTAAAAATGGGCGTGGCACTCTCATTCTCGAACTTAATATAGTCGTTGCCGAGAAAAGCTTAAGTTCCAAATTTCAGCTTAATATCTTTATATCTTCAACAAAAAAGATGCCTAGAAATATACAGACAGACAGACAGACGGACATGGCTAGATCGATTCGTCTCGTCGAGCTGATCAAGAATATATATACTTTATGGGGTCTACGACGTCTCCTTCGATGCGTTACAAACTTTCAGACAAACTGAATATACCCTTCACACTATGTGTGGCGGGTATAAAAATATATTTAATTTTAATTTTTATGCGCTTATCCATCCAAAATGTACCCAATCTTTATGTACCTTAAGTTAAGTCTTATCTTTGTTATATACCTTATTGTATTGGATTTTCAAACAAAAACTTGAAAAATGGATAATATTTGTATGGGGCTATACCTAAAATTTGTGTTGGTCCTACTCATATTGGTCTATTTCATTGGAACTATCATAGGCATAATTTATACAAAATTAAAGCTTCCTAGAATAAGTAACAATGACGTTTTTTATGCAAAAACACACAATTTTGTGGTAAATTTGTATGGGGATACCCCTTAAAAAGGGGCTAGAGAAAACCGTTTGTAATAGCACATTTGACAGCTTGGGAGAGTATAAGTTTAAAATATGGAAGCTCTATCTCTTATAGACTCCGAAATAATCGTGACGGACGGACAGACAGTCAGACATAGCTAGTTCGACTCCCCTTAAAATGCTGATCAAGAATATATATACTTTATGGGGTGTACAACGTCTCCTTAAAGTGACGTATCAAATTAAAAAAAACTTTTATCGGTAAATGTCTTATGACGCCGATGGAGCCTTACAATTTTTTATGTAGATTTGCTAAAATATCGATAAAAAGAAATATTTATATTTATTTTTAAGTGATCAAGATATATTTCCGCCGAGACAAAAGCTCTGAATTATATTCGTCATGGATCATTTTATTATTTTCAATGCAAAAGAACACCACATGTATCCCCAAAAACTGTCCTCATGATCATTAGTGCTGACAGAACCATCTTGGCTTTCTTTGTTGCAGACTTCCCCGGAGAAGTACACTTCTTACTTTTTTTTTAAAAATGTAATTATTTGTGAATTCCTAAGTTTGTTTGTATTATAATTTTTTTAAGAAGAAGTCCAGATTTTGGGAGTGTTTCGCAAATTCTAAATATGCAGTTTTGTTTTAATCGACCAGACCTATACCCCTGCTATAAGACTTCCCATTTTTTTAACCTTTTATTTTTTTTAGCTATTAAATTGAAACCCGAAAATTCGAATCTACATTATATCGGAAATACAATCAGGTAGGATTTCAATTTTTTGGAAGCTTAAAGCTGAGTGCGTATAGAAGAGTTCCCATTTCAAACGAGGCGAAAACATTTAATAATTTTCAAAAAATTACAAATAATTCTTTAAAAAAAAAATTTTAAAATAGATAAAAAGCTTTTTACGATGGTCCTTTTATAAGAAAATCTTACTAGTAACTGCGTCCGTCTCTCCGTCCTTATGCCCATCCACAAGTATTCCATTCAGTAAAGCTGCTTTTTCATTTTATTTAGTGTCTAGATCAGAATATAAACATCTTTTATTTAGTTGTCATCGAAATAATACCGATTCTATCGAGTACTCTTCAAAATAAAAAGGCAGCTTTAGTTAGGTCAGTGATGTGACGTCATTGACGTCACACATACTAACACTGAAACAATATGCAAACCAGTAGATACTTTTATACGATTATATATCCATAAGCATTCCTTTACACATATAAAAAGTTTTATTTTTAATTCGATAAGGTTTGCAGTACAGCATCGTTTTATTATCGGGTTTACGACTTCCGATTCGCAGTGCTTTCGTTTCGATTCGATTCGTTCTAGTTTATTTTATTTTATTTCGCATAACTCGCTTAGTCGCTCCGTTGACTTTGAATGCTAAACTTCGCGCAGCAATAATTAGCAAAAAAAAAAAATCGAAGAAAAAAAAATGTCAAATTTTCAATGAATTCATTCTTCGTAAATAGTGAAACGCTCTATCTTAAGACTTTTTGTAAACGAAACTAATTCATTTATTGTTTTGATTGATGAACTGGATTTTGCATTGCGTCGTGTGCGATATGAATTCTGTTTTTTTTTCGGTGTGCGAAATATGTACGCATTCCGGTATTTTCTCAAATCGGTTCGTGCACTGATAAGAATTTTTTAAAACTCTTCAAACATTTATTTGAAGTTCGATAAACTTATCGCGTCTTGTAATATGTAATTTGTGCGTTTGTTTGCAATATTTTGTGCGGTTTTAATTATTTACATACAAGTCAAGGGCGTGTGAAGTCCAAGGTTCTTAAAAGTTCTTAGTAAAACAATAGATATGAAATCAAATATGGTTGTACTCCGTAGATCGGATTGATTGATTCGTATTTGAATTTGAATGGTAATTCATAATTATTTCATTCACAATTTGACGGGTGTGCTGTGCAGTTCGCTTAAAGTGCGATGTTTTAATAAATGATTTTTTTTTAAGTACAAAAATTACAAGTGTAAGTGTCGAAAAAGAAATTGTCCTGTGAAATTTAATCAATAAATCCAAAAATAAATAAGCCTTAAAATCGGAATTCATTTTACTGAAAAAAAATTAGATAAACTAAAAATAAATAAAAATTCAAAAGACTTAAAGTGCAAAAAAAAAGATGTGCTGCTAAATGTGAATAAAATGCGAAACACCGACAAATATTATTTTAAAATATCTTTTGAAAAAAATCCTACTTTCTGAATATTATTTTAAAGTCGTCAGCGATATTGAGTCTTTAGTTTATGAATGTTTGAACAACGCAAGCAAACAAACAACTTACGTGAAATTATAACAACCTTCGATATAAACTTACATTCGATATTTAAGGCACCTAATCGCCCCCTACAGCCTTGTAATTTAGATAGTGTTTGTGATATATAAAATGTATATGTTAAATTTCAATTGGTAAAGAATTAAAGAATCTTATAATATTACTATTATTTGTCTAGAACAGGACAGTTTAATTTAATCAAATTGCTTATGTTTTTGTGAAGAGTATTAAAATATTTTTATTTCAAACTGACCAATATTAAAAAAAAAAAAATGCAAATTGACTATGCGTCTAGATCGTAATTTGTGGTGCTATGCTCATCTGTTTATTTAGACCTGAATATAGATGTATAAAAAATTGGGAGTTTGCTTGGATAATCGCAATGGAACAATTTTTTTATTTCCATACAAGTTACGTTGCGAAAATAGGTTTGCCGAGATAAATTCTGCGTCTGGAGGAATGATTTTTAAAGAGCAAACAATATAAAGAATAAAAAACAAGAAAAACGTTAACTTCGGTGGAACCGAAGCTAAAATACCCGTTACACAACACTTTTAATAGTTTATATGTTCACCAGGTGCTTAGATTAAATTTCACGATGAATTTGGTCAAATTTGTATGGAAGATTTATGTTATATTTGCCCGATCCTTACCATATCGAAAGTGTTCACTTAGGTGGACATTGGAATTGATTTTACCAAGTTTAATTGAATTCATTCAGAAATAGTTAATGTTTTCATATAAAAACTCGAAAATGGGCAGTAAGTTTGTATGGAGGCTATACATAAAAATGGGCGTGGCGCCTTAGTTTTGACATTGGATGACATAAAAGTGTTCTTACCCTATTTGGATTAAATATATTCATAAACAATACTTATTTTCATACAAAAAATCGAAAAAAAGTGGTAAGTTTTTATGGGGGCTATATCTGAAAATGGGCGTGGCAACATTCTTTTGTTATTGGATGCCATTAGAAGTATTTTTACCCTATATTGTAGTAAAAGCATTTATAAATAATAACTATTTTCATACAAAAAGTCGAAAAAAAGTGGTAAGTTTGTACGGGGGCTATATCTGAAAATGGGCGTGGCAACATTCTTTTGATATTGGATGCCATTAGAAGTATTTTTACCCTATATTGTAGTAAAAGCATTTATAAATAATAACTATTTTCATACAAAAAGTCGAAAAAAGTGGTAAGTTTGTACCGGGGCTATATCTGAAAATGGGCGTGGCAACATTCTTTTGATATTGGATGCCATTAGAAGTATTTTTACCCTATATTGTAGTAAAAGCATTTATAAATAATAACTATTTTCATACAAAAAGTCGAAAAAAAGTGGTAAGTTTGTACCGGGGCTATATCTGAAAATGGGCGTGGCAACATTCTTTTGATATTGGATGCCATTAGAAGTATTTTTACCCTATATTGTAGTAAAAGCATTTATAAATAATAACTATTTTCATACAAAAAGTCGAAAAAAAGTGGTAAGTTTGTACCGGGGCTATATCTGAAAATGGGCGTGGCAACATTCTTTTGATATTGGATGCCATTAGAAGTATTTTTACCCTATATTGTAGTAAAAGCATTTATAAATAATAACTATTTTCATACAAAAAGTCGAAAAAAGTGGTAAGTTTGTACCGGGGCTATATCTGAAAATGGGCGTGGCAACATTCTTTTGATATTGGATGCCATTAGAAGTATTTTTACCCTATATTGTAGTAAAAGCATTTATAAATAATAACTATTTTCATACAAAAAGTCGAAAAAGTGGTAAGTTTGTACGGGGGCTATATCTGAAAATGGGCGTGGCAACATTCTTTTGATATTGGATGCCATTAGAAGTATTTTTTACCCTATATTGTAGTAAAAGCATTTATAAATAATAACTATTTTCATACAAAAAGTCGAAAAAAGTGGTAAGTTTGTACCGGGGCTATATCTGAAAATGGGCGTGGCAACATTCTTTTGATATTGGATGCCATTAGAAGTATTTTTACCCTATATTGTAGTAAAAGCATTTATAAATAATAACTATTTTCATACAAAAAGTCGAAAAAAGTGGTAAGTTTGTACCGGGGCTATATCTGAAAATGGGCGTGGCAACATTCTTTTGATATTGGATGCCATTAGAAGTATTTTTACCCTATATTGTAGTAAAAGCAATCATAAATAATAACTACGACAGACAGACAGACGGTCATGGCTAAATCGATTCGTCTCATCGAGCTGATCAATAATATATATACTTTATGGGGTCTCCGATGTCTCCTTCAATGCGTTGCAAACTTTCGGACAAACTGAATATACCCGTTTACACTTTGTGTAACGGGTATAATAAGAATATATCTGCAAAATCGAGCAAATTCGTCTGTCTGTCTCTCTCCACCTGCATGCTCTGTTTTCAAATTTTTTTTAGAAATTGAGCTGAAGATTACGTTTTTATCGGTTTACATGTTAAAACCATAGTGTTCACAGCCAATTTTTTGGCATTACTCCATAATAAATCTTCAATAGCATTTCGAGTTGTGCTGATATCCATCAAAGTGAATAGGGTTTTCGCATGACGACCATATACAGGCCGCCATAAATACCAGTCAGTATTAATGGCAGCCTGTATATAGTTGTTAAAGTATTGTATATAGGCGGGTCTACTGTGTACCTTGTGGTACAATTTAATTGTAATTTAATTAAAACCTTTCCTTGGCCTAAAATGTCTCGGTATACATTTTTTTTTTTGTCGATTTGAATTATATTTTACTAAAAAGTTTAAAATGTGGCAATGAGATTATATGGTGTCACTTTTAAAAACGAATATGATGAATTGATTTAAGTTTATAATCAACTAACGATAATAGATAATAGATACTTTATAATTATATTTAAGGAAATAAAAGTATTTAGTTTAACTGTATCTATTTACTCTTCTAAATCTGAGATTTTATATGTCCGACAGTAAGATTGATGGCCAGTCGGTCATATAGTCGCACATACAGATGAACGAGAAGATAGATATGTCTCTCATACACATTTCCTTATAGGTTCTCATAGTTTTTGTCAAATTTTATCTACACAACGTAACGGACTTCACTGCTTATCCAAACCGAACCTTCTATGCTTACGTAGATGCATACATAAAGGTGTAACGCTCAGCAAAGATACAAAAAACAATACAAAAAATAAAAAAAAAAAAAAAAAAAAAATTGAAGCGCGTGAATTTGCAATAAACGACATTTAACAACCACAACAACGGGAGTGTTAATTTAAGGCATGCCCTATAACAAAACAGTTATCAGATCAGATATCGAACGCATGAGCACAGCACAATATAAAAAAAATCATAAAACAAAAAAAAATTAATAATTAAACAAAAATTATATACTAATTCGCAAGTGATAATTTATTTATGAAATGACAACAGCTTTATTTCTTGTCTTTCTCTTGATTTCATTCTATTGAGAAAATATTATAACTCTAGTGTCTGCTTTAGCTAAAAATATCTTATCGAGCTTAGGGGTGTCTTCTGTGTTGTTGACTTATGTTGACTTTGTATGTACAAAAGTACGTGAAGTTTCCTTACAACTGTGCAAATAAAAATAAAGCTTATACAATTAATATTATTGTATAAAAAATTTAATGTCTCACTCTTATTTACTTGCAGTTTTTTTTTTTTGCTTTATTTCCTATTTAGTTCTTGTTTTTTTTTTTATTGTATATAATATTGTAGATACATTTATATTTATATGTATTTACAATTGTGTATCTATTTTTTTTTTTATATAATTTTTGTTCATACATTGCAATATCGAACTGAACCGTTTATAATTAATTTTATTTACACAATTTCAGAAACGTAACTGATAAATTTTGTGGGGTTCATAAAATATCAATTCACAGCGATTCGCTTTGCTTTTATAGAGGAGACGACTCATGTGAGTGATGAAGTTTTTTTTTTTTTTGTTTATACACGTCACAGCTACGGCGAATGGGTATTTTCAGTTTGAAGAGAACTTTGCAAACGCATTAAAGGTGGCATCGCAGACCATAAAAAGTATATATATTTTTGATCAGCTTTACGAGACAATGTAGATATGTCCGCGATATATGTTAGCTCAGTTTTGAAGTTATTGAGCTTTTCTAGGCACTGTCTGCTTTGTATGTTAAAAATCAATTATCTACTCCTACTTTAAGGGTAAGCGCCCATATAAACCTATATCATATTCTTCAGTTTTTATGTGAACTAGAGCTATTGGCTGAATTTGGTACAAATGCTTCTTATATCAATTGTAAAATTTTAATACATATTTTTAATTTTTATTTAATTTTTTTTACACGCTACACATAGTCACACACATAGTATAAACGGGTATTCTCATTTTGTCAGAAAGTTTGTAACACATTAAAGGAGACATCGCAGACCTAAAAGCACGACGAGACGAGCCGATCTAGATATGTCTGTCCGTCTGTCTGAATTTCGGAGTTTTATTCGCTTCAAGAAATTAATATGAAATTTGAAATCTAAGTTTTTCTCAGCACTAAGCAGTAAAATTGCATAGCTCCAATATAATACTTCCGTCTTATTTTGTATTTTATATGAAAATTCTTAATGTTTTTCATTTTTCTGGGCTTTAGGAGCCACGCCTTGTTTTTTAAGTATAGTCCCCATACAAACTTACCGTCCATATTCGATTTTTTAATACAAAATTTATATTATTAGGAATTAGGTAAAACTACTTCTAGTGTCATACTATGTATACACTACCGATATAAGACAAATATCACCTTCCATTATTTGATTTGTTCAAGAAAATTATTGTAATACAAATCTGTACTTTTACATTAAAATTTGACAAATGGTGTCTTAGGCTGGGTTGTTCTGGATCTTGGACCCCTACCCATGTCCTTTACGAAATACTATCTGCTACATAATCTATTCAAATATTCGTGTCGAGGGAATTTGAACTTCGATCCTACCAAAATAATTGTTTTTTTTGTTTTACTTTAATTTTTATACCCGCCACACATAGTGTGACGGCCATGTCCATATCTGTCTGTCCGTCTGTCTGTCTGTCTGTCTGTCTGTTCGTCCGTCTGTCTGTTTATTTTTACGCATTCTTTGCGGTGAAGATAATGGATTTTAAGATGCCACACCCATTTTTAAGTATATTTTTGTATGAAAATAGTTGTTATTTAAAAATATATTCACTCTAAATTAGGTGAAAATAATTCTAAATCAAGGTGCCACGCCCATTTCCGGGTATAGCCCTCATACAAACATCACTGTTTTTTCGTATATTTGTATGAAAGTAGGTATTATTTATAAATGTATTTATTACAAATTGGGTAAAAACACTTCTTATGACATTCAATATCAAAACCACGATGCCACGATGTTTTAAAATATTTTTACTTTAAATTTAATACAAATGCTGATTATATGGACGGCATCATAATAATATACTTTGAATCAGTTCTTCGAACAAACACTCACCCTCCTTGTAAACAATTAAATACGTCAAATATTCTGTGACGGGTATTTAAGCTGCGGTTTTATTGAAGTTATAGTTTTCGTTGTACATATTTTTTTTCATAAATTTTTTTTTTTTTCATTAAATTTTAATTTAAAATTATTTTATTTTATTTTTTACTGACTTTCGATAGAAAATAATATTATCGCATTTAAACGCATATTCAAGAAACGCTGTTATTGTCTGTTCCTAAATCTGTGATTATTCAATGTTAAAAAGTATTTCAAATATAAATTTTATAAAATTTATGATTATTGACCATACCGTACATATGTATATAGACAAGATTTTGATATTGTCATTCTACACGAAGACACTAACTGATGACATTATCTGCAAAGTGTTGTCATTGCCAGCGTTTTTGGGCTTAGGTCTTCAATCAAAGATTTATGATTCTACGTCGCACAATTTTGCGGTTATATTTTGAAGTGTTTTTACTTTAGAGACACAATTGGCATGAGTTGTATTTCATGTTATGATATATTTATTACAAGATCAGTTCAGATCTTAAAGTTTTCATATTGTTGACACATGATGGGTATTAGGGTTGACGGTGATAAGAAATGCTTTGAAGTGTGCATCATTCTTTTAAGTTAAACACTAAACAATGCATGAAAAGATAGATAATTTGAACGGAATTGACTAATTACGAATATGAAACATATAAAAGATTTTCTTGAAACAAATTTATGATGTCATAATGTGAATTATTTTTACAAATTTTAGTTTTTATAATTTTTTTATTTTCTTAGAATTAATAAATTTTTGTATCGGCTTCAAGGTTTTTCAAAGCATACAGATTATAGGAGAAACGGGGCTATTCATCTGGAATTTTGTATTTACTCGCGTTGATGAGCTAGACACTTGAAATTTAAACTGAAAATGAATCTTAGGAACAAAATCAATATCAGAGATTACGCGTAATTCTCGGTCAAACTTCATGAAAAATGATCAGACTATTCAAGTTTTATGACCCATACGAAAAAGTTTAACATTTAAAAAAAAAACATTTTAACAAAAATTTAAAGATAAGAAAGCGTTACAAAGTTTATCCAAAAATCGGGGAATTACAATTGACATTAATAATGGAGCAATTAATTGAAGTGTGCCAATATATTAAAAGATAATAAAATTGTTGGTGAAATTCACGACATGTCTTTGACTATATAAGTCAAAAACCTAAACTCAGTTGTATAAATATTTATAGTGTTTCTTAGAATTGAGTACCAAAAAACCACAAAAAAAATAAAAATATAAATATGTATTTGCTGTCAATATGTATGTACAATAATTCCAAGTGACTGACTCATGACAGAGTACGCGCCACTGTTTGATTTATAACTCGAATTTGTTAAAACAAAATTAATTTATGTTTCAGATAAAAAATATCGTTTACGAGTATGATTGCTTACTAAACGTAATTTTTTCTTTTAATTTTTTTTTAGATTTCGCCAAGAGTCACTGCCTTCTAAGAGAAAGCGAACACATACAAAAAAAAAAATAATAATAATAATAACAAAAGTTACGCCCCGTATTGGCGAAACTGCGTGCAACATATGCACGAATTCCGTAAAAGCATAAAGACACTGAAAAGAAAAGTTAAACAATTCGTAATCATAGGGCTCTCAAAGCACAACTTGTCTTATTCTCAGTTAAAGCAATATATAGCAACAATGGTGCTGCCTTTTGGACTTGGACCCGATGGTCATAATCTGGATGCCATACATAATGCAGATACGGCACCCAGTGCACCGCCTGCGCGTTATGCGCCACCACAGTTTTCACGCGGCCAGACAAATATTTATACCGGTGTGCCGATTATACCTAATCCGTATATTGAATTCATTGTGGTCAATGGTGATGATCGTTATATGATACGCTGCGAATGTAAATTGGTTTTGGAGAGCAGCGTCGAACTGGCGAAATTAATACGCGCCGGTCCAAATAGCGGACGCAAGGGTGATAATCATTTTCAGATCTCAAATGTTGACAAAGATGATTTCGAATTAATTATACGTTATATGGAACGACGTTTTATACGCTATCGCGATCACAAACATTTGCTCAAGTTGCTGGAGTTGGCCGATCGTTTCAATGTTCCCGATTTGGTAAGTTGAAAACAAAAAAACTCCGTTAAAATAAAAATCTTAATACATGATATAGAAAGTTTTAAACAGCTTAGAATACTCATTTTATGAGATCCAGCGACGTAGATAACGTTTCGTAATTCCATTGAGAACTCCAGCAAACCATAATTCCAAGTATGACTATCTTTTTATAGTCTCCGAGATAGGATTATTCTTAGGACACATAAGCAGAACTACCTACGGACGAACTTAGTTATATCGACTCGGAAGAAAATATTTGTCGCTGGAGAAAAAATCCAAAAGAAGTTTACCGTTTAATCTGTACAATTGGTGTGCTGTCATGGTTCCAAAATTAGTCTACCGCTTCTAAATGGAATACTTCCTTTTTAACCACACTTGAAAAATGAATCTCAAAATAAAATTTTGATTGCTTCATCGGAACATGAGCTTCAAATACGTCAATCCTGTGTCGAGGTTCCCATTACGATTTAAGTCAAAATCATTCAAAATCCAGTTTTAGTACTACAACGTTTAAAACTTGCGGTTAAAATATCCAAATAATTGCTCTTAGATTTTAGGATATTCCAAAAATACTAAGTCAGTCGGTCTCCATGTTCGAATTAGGAATTAAAACCAGCACTTAACTAAAATATTTTTAAATTTCAGATAACTTATTGCATACGCGAACTTGATCTTAATATAACTGCATACACTGTACTGGATATCTTCAAAGCATTATGGTTCTATCAAAATATTGCCTTAACCAATCAGCATCAGACAGTTATCACAGCGCAGGATTACACAAATTCCAAAAGAAATCCAAACCAAAGAAAGAAGTTAACAGCAATACGAATGCCAATAATTCAAATAATGGAGGAGGAGCAACAACAGAAAATGCACAACTTATACCGAATCCAAATCCATTTACCACCGAAGACTATGGTGTAGCACTGCTACACAATTCATTGCAATTGATTGATATGCATGCGACACTGGTGCTCTTCATGGATGATATTAATGAGTTGCGTTTTGAGGAACTTGAGACTATAGTGAAACGTGATACATTACAGATACCAACAGAGATGACACTCTTCGATTGTCTGGCCGATTGGAGTGTAGCTGAATGTCGACGCAAAGGGCTTGAGGCAACACAGGAAAATCGGCGACGTGTTTTAGGGCCGCTTTGTCTGATGCCACGTTATCTACGCTTAAGTCGTGATGAATTTCGTAAATGTTGCGATCGTATTGAGCTCTTAAATCCCACGGAAATCTCATTAGTCGCTGAGGTGCTGGACGGTAAGCTAAATTAAAAGAATATAAATTAAATAATATTTAATAATTATTATTCTTTTTCATAGGCAAAAAACCAAAAAGTATTAGCGCTGAACAAAATGAATTGCTAGAAAAATGGCGTACACCACGCGCTAAATATGCCAAAATGCCAGTACACCTCAGCGATCGCACGGTTGCAACAAATTATCCAAAAAAGATGCGTCAATGGAATGAGGAACGTCCTAACGATGAGAGTTGCTGGGAAAAGGCGGGTATGAACTGTTTGCGTGTTTTTGCTTGTATATTTGACTGAAATAGTCTTATTCGGCGCATTGCAGTCGCAGTCGATGGTTGGCGTTGTCGCAAGGCAGCTGCTGCGCATAGTACGATGGACTTGAAGCATTAACGAATATTAGCGCTTATGAAACGTAGTCATTTATAAATTGTGTATTTACTAAAAAAATAATATTTAAATTATAATATAAGCGAGTTAAGTTTAATGGAATTTAATATAAAAAAAAAACAGAAATATGCATAGATACATTCAAACGTTTGTGCTTGGCAGCGACAACATTTTTAATAAAAAAAGAAACGCATTGCAGTTAAATATTGTAAACACAATCAAATCCTTTTTAGAAAAATTAATTTTGTTGCTATTGAAAAATTAAAAAACACTAATTAAATTTAAAACCAAATATTGCCGGCAATTAAAACAAAATTATCTGCGTATAGATTAAGCGATTAGTTTAATTATTATAGCTAAATAAATACAAAATAACTTAAAGTATAGTACAAGATAATTAGGCCTATTAGCTTTTATGAAAGAAATCAATTGTTTCCACTTTTATTTAACGAGTATATTTAATCTTATCAACACGAGTATCTTTGGCTTTCAAAAGTATATTAAACAAAAAAATTAAATGAAAAAAATATCGGTAGCACCGAAAACTTAAAACACTTCGCAAAAAAAAAAAAAAAATAATAATTTATAGCCTACAGACAAATTAAACAAGCATTTTCTAACATTTCACAACCAATTTAAATTGTATCTCGACTATGATATACCATGCACCTAACCTGAGAGAAAAACGATGTTCGAAAACTATATTTGCCTATCTTAAATTGTAAATTGTGCGCTGCAAGTACTGAGAAACTAGATTTTTGTATTAGAAACAAGAGCAATTGTTCTTTATATCAAGAAAATTTGTTCTTTATATCAATAATATTTGTTCTTTATATCATTTGTTCTTTATATTAAGAACAATCGTTCTTTGTATCAAGAACCAACGCTCTTAATATGGAGAGCAATCGTTCTTTGTATCAAGAACATTTACTCTTTATATTAAGAACAATCGTTCTTTGTATCAAGAACCAATGCTCTTAATATGAAGAGCAATCGTTCTTTATATCAAGAACATTTGTTCTTTATATTAAGAACAATCGTTTTTTGCATCAAGAACCAACGCACTTTGTATGAAGAGCCATTGTTCTTTGTATCAAGAGCATTTGTTCTTTATTTGAAGCGCAATCGTTCTTCGTACCAATAACCTTCGTTCTTTGTATTAAAAAACAATCGCTCTTTGTATCAAGAACCATCGTTCTTAAATCAAGAACAATCCATTTTTGTAACAGCATAAAAAACATACCAAATGTGCTTAAGTCAACCTTTTTTATCAAATTAAATCAGACTTTTGACCAGGGTTGCTAACTTGTTTTGAACAATATCGGTTTTTTTTTATTGTACTGGTTTTGAACGTTTCTCCGAACTGTGAGCCGGATTAAAATTTATATCCAAAATAAAGAAGGGTTTCAATATAAAGTTCTCGAACCATCGGTTCAAAGATATAACGAACCGCTGAATCAAACTGCTGCCAATTTTTTAGTGGTTTGCAGTTTTCTTTTTTGACAACCGATGTTCTTGATATAGCTACAAAGTTCATTGCATTTTTTCCCCCGTGTAGTTATAGTACATTCTATATTTTGACTTGTATAAACTTCTTATCAAAATTACTCATACTGAAGAGTATAATAATAATTAATAATAAAAACGATCAATATTTACTTAATTAAGTGAACAATGTAATAATATTTCAGCATATATACAGAAGCCATTGTTTATATAAAAATACTCGTAAATAGCTTAAATCTTTTAGCGCAAAAAATATTATTAATTTTTAAATGAGAATGAACACACACAAATTTTTAATTGTTATGCATAGCAGAATTGATATATCGCGAGAGAAATATTTAAAAAAAATATATACTATAAATACAATATCGAAAAAAAACTATTTGTTAATTATTGAAAGCATATTTATTTATTAGAATCTGTTGCAGTTGTTTCATTTTATATTGATTGTTTAAATATAGAAATTGGCTTAAAGCATTTTATTAGAGTTAATTATAAGAATTATTATAGCACATAAAATTATGTTGTATTAAATGTTTAAAGTGTAGTAAAATCGATTTATAGTACCTATGAAGGCATTTTCTTAGTAAGTAGTTAAATATTATCAAATAATTAATAAAACCTTGTTTATACGATCATATATATGTGACATATTTTATATATATGATTATCTAAACACACAAAAAATACAGTGTCTGAAAAAATTAAAATAGGACTGGTTCTGTTTCTAGTTAGTCTTGAAGTTGATGGCATAATGACGATGTTGAGTATGAAGTTTTAAAATTTTCGGTAAATAATTTATGATCGTGTAAACAAGGCGTAATAAATAAATTAGTAAAAATTGAAATTAAAAATAAATCCACATAAAAAATTGATAATTCTATACATCATGAATAAACATATTTACGTATGGAAATACATAAATAAACATGCATATATATTGTATAAATAAACATACACACAAACATACATACATACATAATTACGTCATAAACATTTTTAGTGCATTTAAAATAAATTTTTACTAAAATATAAAACGAATAAATTAAATTGTTTTATTTAATTTTTTAAAAATTTTTTTACTCAATGCATGGTATAACAAAAGAATTTATATGTTTATACTTATAGTACAATCAATGATTATGAGTTCATTGAAGTCATAGTTATTCAGGATGCTGTGGCTATTACAGGAGCTAATGCAACATATCCAGATCATTGGTGTCGAGTATACTCGGATAGTCAAGCAAGTCTTAATTCAATTGACTCCTGCTTGATCAAGTTTAGTGCTACTGATAGTTCAGCAAAGTAACACATAATTCAGTGACCCATGGTACAGCATAATGGGCAGACTTCTCGTCTTAACTATCCGTCAATTAAAGTTTTAAGAATTGAATTAATTTAAATAATGTCATAAAAATATGCCAACGATGTTGCACAGTTCCCCACATTATTTTAAGTAGGAAATTGTGCAACAAGTTTGAAAAACAGGTGAGTCCATTAAGAGTTTTAACCAATTGATCATGCCAATAGTTGTGTTTGTGAACGTACTAGAACGTTCTGTATGATAGAAATTTTAAAAAAAATATATGTCCAGATTAAATAAAACAAAAATATATATTATTCCCTGTACCCAAAGGGTAAAAGGGTATATGAAGTTTGTGCGAATGTATGTAACAGACAGAAGGAGGCAAGATAGACCCTATAAAGTATATATATTCTGGATCAGCATTGGAAGGGGAGTCCGTCCGTCCGTCCGTCTGTCATGCTGTCTGCCGTATGAAAACGATTATTTCGGAGACTATGAGAGGTAGAGCTTTCAAAATTGAAACTTAGACTCTCATAGGCCGTCAAGTGTGCACTTACAAACGGTTTTTCTCTAGACCCTTTTTAAGGGGTACCCCCATACAAATTTACCCCAAAATATTGGGTTTTTACATAAAAACGTCATTGTTTTTTATTCTAGAAAATTTGAATTTAGTATAAATTATGTCTATGATAGTCCCAATAAAATATCTAAATATGGGTAGGACCAACCAAATTTTAGGTATAGCCCCCATACAAATTTACCTCAAAATTTTGGGTTTTTACAAAAAAACGTCATTGTTTTTTATTCTTGAAAATTTTAATTTAGTATAAATTATGTCTATGATAGTCCCAATGAAATAGACCAATATGGGTAGGCCCAACAAAATTTTAGGTATAAACCCAATCAAAGATATACCCGATTTTTTAAGTTTTTCTATGAAAATCCAATTCAATGATGTATGGTAGTCAAATAAAACCTAACTTAAGGTACATATAGATTAGGTACAGGGTATCTTGCAGTCGAGCATACTCGACTTCAGCGTTCTTTCTTGTTTTTTATTACAGTTTTGTCCCAAAAAACAAAGCCAGTTGCAGAACTCGCCATTCTTCACTAGAATTTTGAGAGTATTGCATGTACATATCAACGACAAAGATTGTTTTTTTAAGGCCTCCTCTATTAGAAATTCGAAAGCAATAGAGAACCACCAATAAATATTTTCTTGCTTCGTTTAATAACTTCATTTATACAATTTTTCTAAGAATATTTCCTAATTTCCTTTAGAACACTTTTAAACCAATTACTTAAGAACCGTTTATCATTTCTTAACAAAAATTTTCTTAAAAAAGTTTTTAAAAGCTTTAAAAAAGCTTTTCGGTCTGTTTGTTTTTTTATAGAACAGTTGAGGCTGCGTTATCATTATTTTTTTGGTTTTAAAATGTACTAAGTTTCGAATAGCAGTGCGAGTAACAGTAACAGTCCGAAAAAAGTTTCCCATTCTTTTAAGGGGGGGATAATTTGTTTTTTGTTACGGGTTAAAATAAAAAAAAATAAAATTTTTTTTCAAAAGCTAGACGTTTTGAAATTTTTTCTTGGCAGCAATGTTACTCCATTACACCTATTTCTAGGTCTGCATATATGCCACTCGGAATGCATTGAAAAAGCGTATTGCTGAAATCGGTTTTTGAATCGAACGAGTTGAAAATTAGCCAATACAAATTGTGCGCTTTTGTAGTGCAATTCTTTATTTTACATTTAAACAGAATAACTTTAAAAATATGTTAAACCTGTTAAAACTTAAAAAAAGAAAACATAGATAAAATTTTAGACCGTTCAAATCAGTGCCACGCCCATTTTTAGGCGAAGCTACTATACAAATCTACCGCCCACTTTAACAATTTTGTATGAAAAATAGGTATTATTTATCCATTTACTCACTTTGAAGTGGGGTAACACACTTTTTTGGTCTTCAATGTCAAAAAAAAACAAGAAAAAGTTAACTTCCGTTGGAACGAAGCTTATATACCTGTTACACATCATTTGACGTTGATAGACCTTCGTGTGCAGCATTTGTATTAAATTTTATTTAAAAATACTAATCAAATTAAATATATACTTAAATATTTAGGAATTCGCGGTCCGATTTGGACCAATTTTAAACTGAAGATTTGGCATGGTATAAGAGACATTTGAACCATATTTGAAGCCATTCGCTTTATAAATAACTTTTTTAAAAATAACTTGACAAAATGTTGTTCTTTTGTATGGGAGCAATATCTAAAAGTGAGCGTGGCACATTGAAAAGCTAGAAAAGCTTAAGTTTAAAATTTCAGCCCAATATCTTTAAAACTGAACGAATAAATCGCGCAGCAACAAACAGTCGGACAGACGGGCGGACGGACAGACGTACAGACGGACAGACAGACGGACATGGCTAAATCGATTCGTCTCGTCGAGGTGATTAAGAAAATATATATTTTATAGGGTCTACGATGCCTTTTTTAATGCGTTACAAACTTTTCGACAAACTGAATATACCTGTTTACACTAGTGTAACAGGTATAAAAACTGTGCGACTCCAACTCATATAAACTTACCGCCCATTTTTTAATTTTTGTAGATAATAGGAATGTATTAATTCAAAATTAAGTACAATCATATTTAATTTCATCCGAAGTACACACCACTGTTATGACTCGGATCAAGCTTATAACACAAAACCCTATACAAACTTATTTTCCATTTTTGATATTTTCAAGAATATAGAAGTTTTATCTAAGCCGTAGATGATCACACATAAACTATTTAAAGATTCGTACGACGGATGTTTAAGCGGTTCCACCGAGGAACGTTTTCCTTGTTTTCATACAAAAAACGCGAAAATGGTTGGTTGGTTTGAATGAGAGTAAAGCATAAACATAACCTAAGCACCTTGGTTCTGACACAAAATTGTCTAGAACCAAAAAGCTTTCGTTCAAAACTTCAGATGAATATCTTGAAAACTTTTCATTTCTATTTCGAATCGTTTTATCGATAAGATAAAGCGTATAAACACTTTAGTTACAAACTTTCCGACAAACTGATAATACACCATCAAAATATGTGTGTGTGACGAGAATATTAAAAAATAATAATTTAGTTTCTAGACTTATTCACACTTTTCATGAGCATCCTACGCTTGTGCACACGTCCCAGAAGTTCTACGATTTTCCGTTTTACTCCGAAAAGTTTTCAAGACGTTTTTGCATCGAGCAATTTTGCAGGCAAGTGAAGCGAATGGTAAATCTTCAGATATTTAAAAGTATCTAAGGACTATTGCCTTTAAAATTGTTAAATCCGTTTAAAATCGTTAAAAGTATTTTCTACTATTAACAGTCGTCGCACAGAAAATCCAACATATTCGAAAACAAGTTTAAAATTTTAAAATTTAAAAAAACTGTTAAGCAGTTTCTTTGGCAATAAGATAAACTACAAATAAAATGTTTAACATTACAACAATACGCATTTTTGAGAAAGTTATTCTCCAAAAACATATCCCATCAAACAACTCCCACTTTATTGTAGTAAGTAAAATTGTTTTTCTGCCCTCTTCCTATTTCCAAAAAAAAATTTATTATTATTATGGAAAAACAACTGCTTATTTTATCTTTCTGTATACATGGAACTAAAATATTTCGAGTCAATAATTTTAACAGCAGACGGAAATTAAATTATTCAATTTTACATTGTAAATGTACGGAACTGCAGTACATACTTCATTTAGTAAAAAAAAAAAAAAAAAATATGGAAGCGCATATCCTGCCAAAGACAAGCAATAGAGAAATTATAAAAGTGCAAAAGGAAGCAAAAATTAGCAGACCACAAAATAACTAAACTGATTACCCACTAAAAATAAATAAAGAAAAAAAAAGAAACTGGCATCAAAAAGGAAATGTGAGGAGTTTTGATTTGCAGTTTTGATGGTAGCAGCAGTAGTAGTAGCAGCAGCAGCAATAACAACAAAGCACAACAGCAACAAAGGACAACAACAAGGGACATTTTGCATAACGCTTTGTAAATTTATGATTTTAGTTCTCGCTTGCTTTTCATTATCATTTTAGCAATTTCTTTTACAGGGAATTGCAGCATTTTACTTAAAAAAAAAAAATTTATACAATTTTTTTCACTTCTTTTTTTAAGTTACCTCGTTGCTCCTTGTTCTTGCTTGTCTGAGGCTGCCGCCATTGCCGTTGCTTGTTAACCTTTTGAAGTTTTTTTTTATGTCTATATATGTACATTCATATGTATATGTGTGTGTGTATGTATAAGTCAATGTGTGTGTTTGTCGTTTTACAAGTACACTATTGCGCTGCATAGCGCCCTGGAGTCAAATTTCCGTAAAAGTTATGCAGTCGCGTCCGTATAGTAAATTTTTGCTTAGTAAAGTAAATTGCTCTGCTTTTTTTTTTTTTTGGTCAAATGTAATGTGGGCGGGCGTTCGAATGTAGATAGTCAGACAAATTGCTAAGGAACGAGTGAATGGGTCTAATTTATATATATATACATAATTATTTTTATGAAACATGCATTTTGTGCTGTTGCTGCTGTCTTTGTTGAAGACAAGAAAAAAATCTGTAGAAAAAAATAGTAAAAGTGAATTAGTGCGCAACGTTCTGGAAGCATTAAAAAAAAAACAAAAATAATGTAAAACAGACAAATGTCGGGAAAAAAGCCACCATCACTGCATTACTAATGAAAATATGCAGGTACACCTAATTTTTGTATTCGCTTCCAACAAATTACGCAACACTCTTACAGAAAGTTTAATTTAAATTCCTAATTTTAAAACTTCTAATTTCAATTGCTGCATTTGAAATAAAACGTAATTTAACAAAATGATGAAGATTTGATATGCTGGGTTTTGTTAAGGTCTCTAAAATAGGCATTGGTTTCAGTGATAACTACATCATTCAGCCAGATTTCTAAAACTAAGCAATTTAATAGTCTGACTGTACACACAGAGGCGGATCGAAAACAATCTCTTGGGGAACTGCTCTGTTAAAGACGAAGACACAAGAATTGTTTTTTTCATAGGAGATGATTTTTTTCAGCTTATAAAATGTGGAACTATTTAAAATATTAATTTAAATTAAAAATTGGATAATTTACACTCTTTCCTTGCTTTTCAGAGCAACATGCTTTTTGGAGAAAATGTTCCCCAGTTCCTCTCCTTTGGAATCACTAATGGACATCATAAAACTGTCGCCATGACCTTACGACAAACCAGCTTTGTTCTTCTTTAGTGCATGTTCACTCGAAGAATTCTACTGCCTTTGACTATTTCTTGCGATTTGATGTTTTGTAATGGATGGAATGCACTTTACGATCATGACTACGGAATGGTAAAAAATCTCATTCGGATTGTGGTTTTACATCGCCAAACACTCGTTTAAAGTGTACAAAATAAAATAATAAATGATTGGATATTCCTATATGGCAAGTTATGAAGAGAAACATTAATTCTCCGGTTAAAAAATATTAATTTTTCAGGTTTCTACATTAAATCTAAGAAAAAGAGATATTTTGCCATGTAAACACATGGGAATCTTCAAGGGCTTGGTGGCATTATTAAATGTTATCCGATAAAAAAAATAAGGGTCCTTATTGATATAGAACCAACATATGGGGTGGGAATATATAATTTTTTTTTTTTTGGACTACCCAAAGGAAGACCAATTAAGTATATATATTTGATCAGCACCAATAGGGAGAGCCGTCTGCCCGTACTGTCTGTCATGCTGTTTGCCGTATGAAAACAATTATCTCGGAGACTATAAGAATTAGAGCCAAATTTCATATTTGAAAATACACCCTCGTGAGCCGTCAAGTGGTCACTTAAACGATTTTTCTATACGCATTTTATGGGTAGCCCCCATATTTAGGTCAAATTTGCAACTGCTTGTTCTCGCAAACTTGTTGCCATTTAGAAGGCAACTTCTATTTAAAAACTCAGAATTAACGCAAAAAAATCTTTGGATCGCATTAACGCTTGTGATACGCTGCTGAATAATTCCGATACTTGATATTCATAGCACAGCTTATATAAAAGAAAACTAGGGTACCCTTTGCCCAATTTTGAAAAACTATTACAAACATGTTTCCCACTAACAAGTCCACAACAGCTAGTTCTGGTTTGACCGGTTATTGCTGAGGCTAATGTCGAGTATCTTTTTTGAAGAATATATATTTGAAATATTATATATATTCTTAATCAGCACTACAAAACTCTATTGATAGTTTGTATGGCAGCTGTACGATATCTCGGCTCAATTGACCTCGTTCCGACTTATTCTCATGTCTGCCAAAACTGAGAGAGTTGGCTTATTCGACTGTACTGTTGCTGCTGATTCAGAACGCATATATTTTTTATGGTCGAAGATGTCTTTGAAGGTGCATTGCGAACTTCTAGTCTATACACATTGTAAGAGTATACAAAATTGCTAAACACTATCCATGCTAATGACTTTTGAAAATTGATATAAAACTCTGGACTCTTTTAACTAGCAGAGGAAGAACCCAAAAACTGAATCTTTAAGAATTTTTAAATTAAACATTCAAATTTATTCTGACTTGAAAAACGAACAAGCAGCTAAACACATAAACTAACATATATGTGTATATTTTATCTTCAGTCCTCACAAATAAAAAAAATCGAAAAAAAATTAAAAACACCAGAAAAATATAAGTGCACTCGAAAAACGGTAACTTGCCAGTACACAGTCGAGGCAAACCCTCAGACTTCACGTTGAGTTCATATGCCAATGGACATGTGTTCAAATTATTCCCACGCCATAAGTGCTGTTATGGAAATAGACAAACAAAGAGTTAGCCGAGCCGCGCACAGAAAAAAAAGAAACAAAGAAAACGTTTTTTGCAAGTTGCAAGTTTGCTAAAAAGTGAAAACTCGCGACAGCTCCGGTTACGAGCCTCAGCTCTTGCTCTACTGCGCTAATAATTAATTTTCCAAAGGCAGTAGAAGACCGACAATGCCAACACAGCCGTGGGCAGTTCCACAATCCCAATGCGATTATGTTTGCAACTTCACAATGCAAACGTTGAATAAGAGACCGAGTGTGATCCACAATAATAAAGATAGATAGAAGTATAATCTTCAGGGGTCTTTCCTTTTATTTAATGATATTTAACCTCAGAGCATAGCATTGATCCGTCACACTTTAATTGATAGTATCAAAACAACAAGAACAAGTGTTAGTTAAACGTCGTTACTAGTACCTAGTATTGGATAATAAACAGAGGCATAACTTCGAAAGCCCCCATGCTGTTTTTAACTTAAGTACTCAACAGTTATTATATTCACATGCTGTATAAATATTTATAATAGTATAAAAAAAAAAATAACAAATAGAGTTTTGTAATCTGATACAAGATTAATTTTTCGACAAGTAGATGTTGTGTATTCGTTTTTGAATTGAACTCTATCTCAACAAGAGTGAATTTAATCTATATAATGACGAAAACATACACTAATGTACGTATGTACGTACGTATATATGTATGTATGAATACAGAGTAATTATCAAGCCTGTCTTGCTTACAACAAGCACGCCATTTCAATTATGCATTTTAATGCAATTGTTCGCATTTTCCATTTGTAAACTGTATCCGGACATTATTATTACTGGTGGGGGCATGATTAATTTCCTGTCGACGACGCTGATATCCAATGTTTCCGAAACATATGTAGATGACAAATAAACAACAATAGATCCTAACGTAACTATGTATATTATTTCTTCTGCCATTGACCCATCAACGTTTTTCTTTACAGCGCCTGTCAGGTGTGCACGCCGAACGCTACCAATACTGTTTGGAGTCACTGTCAGTGTGTTTTGGCCGATGGTGTCGAGCGGGGTATTCTAACGGCGAACCGTATGATACCTGGTCCCAGCATCCAGGTGTGCGAAAACGACAAGGTTGTCATTGACGTGGAGAACCACATGGAGGGAATGGAAGTTACTATTCACTGGCACGGAATCTGGCAACGCGGATCCCAGTACTACGATGGTGTGCCATTCGTCACCCAATGTCCCATTCAACAAGGCAACACATTCCGTTATCAATGGACTGGCAACGCGGGAACCCATTTCTGGCATGCTCACACCGGATTGCAGAAACTCGATGGTCTATACGGCAGTGTTGTGGTCCGTCAGCCCCCATCGCGAGATCCCAACTCGCATTTGTACGACTTTGATCTGACTACTCACATAATGCTTATCAGCGACTGGCTGCACGAAGATGCAGCAGAGCGCTACCCTGGTCGTTTGGCTGTCAACACGGGTCAAGATCCCGAATCTATGTTGATAAACGGCAAGGGCCAGTTCCGAGATCCAAACACAGGCTTTATGACAAACACGCCCCTCGAAATATTTACCATTACACCCGGTCGGCGTTATCGTTTCCGCATGATCAACGCGTTTGCATCAGTCTGCCCAGCGCAAGTGACAATCGAGGGACACGGAATGACAGTTATTTCAACTGATGGTGAACCAGTGCATCCTGTCAACGTCAACACAATTATATCGTTCTCAGGTACAAATACGTCTATGAATATTGTATATGAATATTTAATAAGTTCTCTGTTGATTGTAGGTGAACGGTACGACTTTATTATTACTGCCGATCAGCCTGTAGGCGCCTACTGGATACAACTGCGAGGTCTTGGAGAATGTGGAATACGACGAGCTCAGCAACTGGCAATATTGCGGTACGCCAGAGGACCTTATCAGCCAGCTTCGTCGCCTCCGACTTACGATGTTGGAATTCCACAGGGTGTGGTAAGTTGATTTCGAACATAAACATTTCATTTATTTATTTTGATCAGTTTTGAACCCATTGAGAGTCAAGCGTTCGTTTGTCCAATTGTTTTTGGTCATCAATCTTCAACGTTAGTATTCCTGGATCTGATCCAGTTCTCAGATAAGCATTTACATAATTGCACCTGTGTACATCAGTAAGAACAAGTTCTTAAGAACAAACTTGCAACAAAGTAAAGAAACTAAAATAACCTATAATTACTCTCGTTTAGTTTGAAATTGGCTTATTTGCGTTGTATATTGTTCCACTTAATTTTTAATTTAACTTTCCTTATTTGTGAAATTCACAACATCGAGTTAAAGCTTAACGAATACCTTAAGCCGCCAATAATTCAACTGTAAGTACAATGTATTATATACATATGTATAATATTTTTGTTATGTATAATATTGTTGTATGATACATACAATACGAGTGTATATTGTAAATATATGTATAGATAAACAAAGAATTGTGATGTTGAGAAATGTAACTTGGACTCACAACGACTCACAACTACTTCTCTCTGTCTTCATCCCTCCTACCTACAAACCTCCCAACGCAAAACCCTTAAAGGCCTTACACAAAATAAACTAGCCACAGCTATGCAACTCGACTCCTGCTCTCGCACATGTATATATAAACACGATTTTCTTTTCATTATCACGAATTACATTGTGGCGAAAACTAACAAAACTAAAAGGTCATGAACCCCTTGGATGCTCAATGTAACCGCCAACGTAACGATGCTATTTGCGTAAGTCAATTGAAAAGCGCTGTCGAAATCGATCGTGGAATCTTAGCAGAGAAACCGGATGTGAAGATTTTCTTGCCGTTCCGATTCTTTGTGTACCGTGCCGAGGATCTCTTCCAGCCCAACACCTACAACAGATTTTTAGGTTTGCAAATTTACCCATCTCAAACAAGAAGCTTTAGTAATAAGTATGTTTCATTATAGTGGCTCCTACGGGCGATCATGTTATTTC